>MJUU01022168.1:47894-60910 GCA_002080025.1 Modiolus philippinarum
GGGGGGGTCGGTTGGCACGCCATAAAACTAGTCTTTTGTTATGCCTGTACCAAGATAGAACAATTACAGGTGCTTTGCACCTGCTCCTTTTTGCCCTTTCGATTTCTTCTTTTTAGTGGTTCTGTTCCATAGCCTCCATTTAAATTTGTATACTTTTAGTTTAATATGACTTTAACTTTAATGTGGTTTCCTACGTTAGATTAAGAACCAATTAATGCCAAGAAAAAAACCCAACTTTAGCTTTATATAACTCCTGTTTGGATAGATTTTACGACAATTATTTCTGTCATGCTCAATTTATACCATCATAAATCAGATTGAAAATTCATTTATTCACTTGCAAAATCTTCCAGTCCTTATCTATATGGAACTGTGATTCCAGTGTGAAAAACACCAAAACGTTTTATTCAGTTCTAAAAAATAACAAATTCGGAACATTCTTAAGTCCCCATAGAGTCCCTTCGATTTTCGTTGTCCTCGAATATAGTTCCTATTTATTTAGTTTATCACGTTATTTTGTTGTTCTTATATGATTCCTCCCTTTGTTTTAGTATGTTTTGCGCTTTATTGAAAGAAGTGACATTAAAAAAAAGAAAATGAATATGATATAGAATTTGATTTGAATGGAGTGATTTGGTCAGGTGCAAAAGGGGAAACTTTCCTGTTTTCGGTAGACCAATTTTTTCACTGATGAAAGTTATGTCTGTTTGAAGTTGAATGAAAAAGATCCCAGCGAAAAAATTTCAAACTATTTCATTTCTGATTTTATATCTAAGAAAACCTATTAATATGCAAAACCACATTTGTTTTGAATAAGTGTATTATTTTAAACTTTAATTTCAAAGCATTTTTTTAATCTCTAACTCGGATTTCAAAGGTCGTTAAATATGGCAATCAGGGCAAAATAACGCTTTATTACTCACATGAATAATGATGTGTGAAAACTGAACATTACCATTAACCAATTATTATAGTAAAGACCGTGCAAATTAGAAAAGTTGGTTTTCATGTCGTTCGGTCTTGGTATGCGAACAAGTGTTTCCATGACAACATTTTCATGACCATAACATTGTAATATTTCAATAAAAATATTTGAAATTAAATGAAGTAGCCTTTTTTCTTTCGTAATCATAGGGGCAAATTTTGATGATCAGAATTGGATGCATAATTTTTAAACATCAAATAGCATGTAAAATGTGTCTTTTAATGCTTGATCACTAAATCTCAATAACGTTTTATAAGCAAATTAGATATCCACTATGGATTATTTGTTTTTTAAGTGATTGCAACTACAACTGCTGCAACCTCGATCATATATAATTAATATGTATATATATATATATATAATGGAATTTTGATATAATATGTTCCAATGTAACCTATGTATGTGCTCTAAAATTGTACAATAAAGTATCAAATCGCGAATGTGCAAGTCACGTGATCACGTGATTTTACAAGGACTCTTTTTAAAATAAAGTTTAAAATAATGTGCATATAGTACTATTCTATTCATGATATAATTCGTCTATAAATCAATTTTTTTCTAAGGAACATTTTACAGTTTTATACAGATAACTCTTTGGGAAAAAAGATTTACACTAAAACTTTTCGTTTTTCGAGGTAAACTAGTAATTCGCCATCCGATTTTCTGATATTTTCTGGATATAAGAATGAATTTGTGTTCATCCGACATAATCTCAAATACTTATACATATTTTCAAATATATTAATATAAATTTGAAACAAAAGATCACGTCAGAAGGCCTAAATATATAATTTTCTCGACTTAAACTCTTGATTGGGTTCAGTATCAGTTTTACTTTTCAGATGTTTTTTTTTTAATTATTTTTGGAACTTTGGCCTGGATACAATCAATGAGACATCAACTGTTGCAATATGAATATTATGTGCTTTTTGGTATAATTAAAAAGTTAGAACTTTTGTTATAAATAACAAAATACTAAAATACCGAATTTGCATAATAAAAAGGAAATTTCGTTATGCTGTGTTTCGAGGAGTAACTTCACATCAGTAGTATTATAATCAAATAGTATCGGAAGTCATAATCCAAAAGGTAATTATACATACACAGCATTCAACAAATTTCCACTCCCAGTTTTGAGCATGGCGTTATCATGAGAACCCATAGTGTACTAAGCCTCCTGCACACATACCAGCTGATTTTTAGAACTATCAGTTTTTTCTGCTTTCAAAGAGGAAATCACGCATTTCAGTTTTAATCCATGAAGAGAATCAACTTAGAACAATTATTGAATTCCCTGTCTAACACAAATACATCATTATCGCGGGATAATTTTTGCATTTTCCTGGAATTAATTTAAATATAATCTTAAGTAAAGACGATCATGATATTACCATTTTGAGAGCTTTCCCTACCTCATATGAAGCTCACACGAACAGCATAGCAGTAAACAAATGCATGTAAAACTAAAGATACATGTGAGTTTGCTCTTTGTTGAAGGCCTCATAGTGACTTAAAGATGAAGAACAATAATAAAAGCGTTGTTCCTTTTGCCTAATCTTAACATGTACTTGTAGAAATATTGTCCTATGTACATTTACTCCATAACTCTTTATTTGTTCATGCATCTGTTATATTCTAACTCTGGTAGGTGATTGTTACATTCATACGAAAAGGAAAGGAAATGGGGTAAATGTCATGGAGACAACATCCAATCTGCATGTTAAAACGGCCCAAAATAAAGCATCTAGGGGTCACCGTAGGGTCTTCGACACATTAGGACTTATAAGACATAATCTCTGTCCAAGTGTCAGCTTGATGCGCTTCGGTCACAAATCGAGGCGGGAAACCTTTACTAATTAGACCAAATCTGCTGAAGGACAGTAGCAAAATCGAAGATATAACACAGAGGTAATACAGGAAATTATGAGGTTAAAAAAACGTCAAAGAGGAAAATAAATGATAAATTTCTTCGGAATATTTTTTTTATATGTACATGTGATTCTTTTTCGATAAAAGCATTTTATTATATCGTATATCACAGCTTTTATTTTATTGCTTTAAATACATAAAAAACCAGTAGGGACAGTGAGGAACATTTTTCAATGGATATTGTGTCAATTGTTTTCATTAAGTATATTATTACAGTGCATTCATTTTCAACATTTTGTTTTTCTTTATATGATAACTAGTGTGGATATCAGCGATGATTACATATATATATATATAAGCAAATATCTTGCATATGTGTTTTCTGTTTGATAGTTCCTATATATATATATATCTTTATTCTGATAAACCTTTGCAGTACAATGGTATACAGACACACAATAACAACAATAACAATGACAATAAAAGACAATAAGAAATAGATACTATTTACAATATATACAATCGGAAGAGTGTGTTTGTTGAGCCTAGGAAACAGCCAGAGTGGAATTAATGGTTCTTATAAATGAGCATAATCTTTTTAGAGTGGACCTTCTAGTACAAGACATCAGATTTTTAAATTTAAGAGAATTTGGGTTATAAGAAAATTTTCTGTCAATACAGTTTTTTCTGTTGCTATCAAATTTTTTGCATTTAAAAATATAATGAAACTCGTCTCCAATATCATTTAAATCACACAAATTACATTTTCGGTTCTCACGTTGTACGTTATTCCATCTACCAGTTTCGATCGGAAGTTTATGATTAAGCATTCTAAATCTACACAAAGTATACGTATCTTTAGGTTCTAAAATATCAAAATATTTTTCGAACTCTAAATTTTCTTTGAAAATACGATAATTTAAGGTAGATGGACTGTTTTCAACATTAGCATGCCAAGTTTGTTTATATTGATCTTGTAGGCAAGTTTTAATAGACAATTTAAGCCATGTCAAACTAAAAAAATGTTCGTTTCTCCATATGTATGGCATTCCACATTCGTTAAAAATATTTTTAATACATTCAAGCCAATCAGATTTAAAATTATCACTGTCAGTCATACAACGCAAAAGCTTATAAGCTTGATATGAAAGTTTCGAGTCTTTACCTGTCAGAAGATTTGCCCAAAATGACACAATTCTAATTTTGATATCGATTTCTATAGGGTATCGGCCAAGTTCCCCGTATAACATACATGTTTGAGTTGTATTTCTTAAATGTAACAGTAGTTTACAAAATTTTAGTTGTACTTTTTCTAATATAGAGTTATTGCCGTACCCCCAAATTTCACAGCCATATAGTAGTATTGGCTTGACTAACTTATCAAACAAGTCCAACTGACAGCTTATCGATAAGTTATGAGTTCTTCCTTTCCTTATTACTTCATACATGGCTTTTGTAGCTTTCTCTGAAAGATGTTTCTTACAAGATTTAAAAGAACCAGATTTTGAAAAAAGAACCCCCAAATAATTAAATTCTTTCACTATTTCAATTGTGGCTCCATTATATGTAAAATTGATATTGTCAGGTTGACGACCTTTGGAAAAAATCATTATCTTTGTTTTCTCTACATTTACTTTTAATTTCCATAATTGGCAATATTCACAGAATTTATCCAATTGAAGTTGTAAGTCAGAGGCTGATTCAGCCATTAGCACAGTGTCATCGGCATACAGTAAGATAAGCAGTTTAATATAAACATCAAGTTTCAACTCAAATTCTATTGAGATTGATTCTAAACCTGTGACATTTTCTCTAGCAAAAAAATTTTCCAGGTCATTTAAAAAAAGAGAAAATAAAAATGGAGATAGATTTTCACCTTGTCGGACTCCCTTTTCACAAGGAAAATATTCGGATTTCAAACCATTGAATGATAAACATGACTTAATATTACTGTACATATTAAAAATTACATTATACATATTGCCATTGATATTTGATAACAGCATTTTATACCATAAAGCATCTCTGATTACAGAATCGAAAGCTTTCTTGAAANAATATGTTCCAATGTAACCTACTATATATTGTATGTGCTCTAAAATTGTACAATAAAGTATCAAATCGCGAATGTGTAATGTCACGTGATTTTACAAGGACTCTCTTTAAAATAGATTTTAAAATAATGTGCATATAGTACTATTCTATTCATGATATAATTCGTCTATAAATGAATTTTTTTCTAAGGAACATTTTACAGTTTTATACAGATAACTCTTTGGGAAAAAAGTTTTACACTAAAACTTTTCGTTTTTCGAGGTAAATTAGTAATTCGCCATCCGATTTTCTGATATTTTCTGGATATTAGAATGAATTTGTGTTCATCCGACATAATCTCATATACTTATACATATTTTCAAATATATTAATATAAATTGGAAACAAAAGATCACGTCAGAAGGCCTAAATATATAATTTTCCTAATCTCTTGATTGGGTTCAGTATCAGTATTACTTTTCAGATGTTTTTTTTATTATTTTTGGAACTTTGGCCTGGAATACAATCAATAAGACTTCAACTGTTGCAATATGAATATTATGTGCTTTTTGGTATAATTAAAAAGTTAGAACTTTTATTGTAAATAACAAAATACTAAAATACCGAATTTGCATAATAAAAAAGAAAATTTCGTTATGCTGTACGCGTGTTTCGAGGAGTAACTTCACATCAGTAGTATTATAATCAAATAGTATCGGAAGTCATAATCCAAAGGTAGTCAGAAATGAAGTACTAATTACCAAAAGGTAATTATGCATACACAGCATTCAACAAATTTCCACTCCCAGTTTTGAGCATGGCGTGATCATGAGAACCCATAGTGTACTAAGCCTCCTGCACACATACCAGTTGATCTTTAAAAGGCATTTGAATTTTTAGAACTATCAGTTTCTTCTGCTTTCAAAGAGGAAATCACGCAAAGCCATTTCAGTTTTAATCCATGAAGAGAATCAACTTAGAACAATTATTGAATTCCCTGTCTAGCACAATTACATCATTATCGTGGGATAATTTTTGCATTTTCCTGGAATCATTTGAAACAAAGTTCTTAAGTAAAGACGATCATGATATTTCCATTTTGAGAGCTTTCCCTACCTCATATGAAGCTTCACAAGAACAGCATAGCAGTAAACAAATGCATGTAAAACTAAAGATACATGTGAGTTTGCTCTTTGTTAAAGGCCCTATAGTGACTTAAAGATGAAGAACAATAATAAAAGCGTGGTTCCTTTTGCCTAATCTTAACATGTACTTGTAGAAATATTGTCCTATGTACAGTTACTCCATATCTCTTTATTTGTTCTTGCATCTGTTATATTCTAACTCTGGTAGGTGATTGTTACATTCATACGTAAAAGAAAGGAAATGGGGTAAATGTCAATGAGACAACATCCAGTCTGCATGTTAAAACGGCCTAAAAAACATCTAGGGGTCACCGTAGGGTCTTCGACAAATTAGGACATATAAAACATAATCTCTGTCCAAGTGTCAGCTTGATAGAAAAGTTATAGGCGCTCCGGTCACAAATCGAGAGGGGAAACCTTTTCTAATTAGACCAAATCTGCTGAAGGACAGTAACAAAATCGAAGATATAATACAGAGGTAATATAGGAAATTATGAGGTTAAAAAACGTCAAAAGTACAAAATAAGTGATAAATATCTTCGGAATATATTTTTTATATGTACATATGATTCTTTTTCGATAAAAACATTTTATTATATCGTATATCACAGCTTTTATTTCATTGCTTTAAATACATAAAAAAACAGTAGGGACAGTGAGGAACATTTTCAATGGATATTGGGTCAATTGTTTTCATTAAGTATATTATTACATTCATTTTCAACATTTTGTTTTTCTTTTTATGATAACTAGTGTGGATATCAGCGATGATTATATATATATATATATATATATATATATATATATAAACAAATATCTTGCATATGTGTTTTCTGTTTGATAGTCCCTATAGTTTAAATATTTAAACCTAACTGACTAAGCCTCTACAATAAATAGTCGAAGCCTCTCATGATCCCTTATGATCAAAACAAATGTTAATACAATAAAATTATTTTTTTTATTTAGATCCACCAAAAGTCAAAATTTCGAAACAAGAATATTCTGCAATTGTTGGTACTTCAGTTGAATTAGAATGTTCCGTATCACATAAAAAAGGATTGACACACATATATTGGTTGAAATATACTGGATATAGTGGCGCCTCTGCTAAGAAATACACCGGAAGTACAGTAACGACACCTTCACTTACAATACACAATTTAACACACAATGACGCCGGTCATTACTACTGTGTTGCTTCACAGAAATATGGAAACAGATTGAGTGAACCTGCTAAGCTTAATATATTAGGTAATGTTATTATAATTAGTAAGTATTTTCCTCGTATTTAGCTTTGGTTCCACCTGTCGAGGGTAAAGGTATGTTTGTCTGATAATTCTTTCATGTGCAATCGACATTAAGCGAAAAAAAAACTTAAGAATAATAGCTTCTTACATGAGAGCAGATCAAAGATCGGGTATCTTTCATGAATGTAACAAATTCGGTCTTTTCTCGAGTGGAGCGCAGTGAAACGAGAGAATAAGACAAAGAATGTCTTACATGAGTGAAATGATACCCCGATCTTTGATTTTGATCGAATGTAAGAAGCTATTTCTTCCGTAAAACACGACAACAAACATCTGAAAGCCTATACTGTGCGAGTAACGTCGTCGCAATATGAGTGTACCTTACATTGTGACGTCAGGTGATTTATGACGTTTTGTCATGGTTACGATTAATGTATCGCAAAAATGAACACTTTTGGTTGGTCATCTACCCATGTGAGACGAGGTCGAGTGCATCGATCTCACAACGGTCCTCTCACACTGTAAACCAACATTTACGGAAGGACCCCTTTCGAATATAGCTATAAAATTCCATGTTTTATGTTGACACTTGCAATATCTAAATGTAACAAAGTTTTCTTTAAAACTAAGGAGTATCTCTCTCATGCATAGCTCTGTTCTTACCTAAATTTTGACTTTTCTATTTAGACCCTTTTGGTTATTTTTCTCTATTAGCTTTTATACGTTTTCGGTTATTGGTCTTCCAAATGTTTTGGTCTTATCTGCATTGATTAGACATAAGTTGTTGAAATGTGTATTATATGCAGAAAATGAATTAACAGTGACTTCGGTTAAAAGTAGACACATAAAAAGGTCACTGAATATAGATATTTAAGAATGCGGAGAATAAAAAGTAAATCCGAAGAAGCAGTTTTGCCGTATGTTTCTACTTTTAATCCCAAAGACGGGGAATTTTTTTAACCATATATATAAAAACTTGCCAATTCTATTAGCGGACAAGAAAATGAAAAATGTTTTAGAGAGTCAAAAAATTATTAAAAGCAAACGCCAACTAAAATCGTTAAAGAAACTTCTTACTATGCTAAAATCCAAACAGAACGAACATATCATACCGACAGTAAAGAAACGTGGTAAGCAAAACTGTGGACTTTGTATGTATTTAAAAGAGGGAAGCAAAATAAAATTCAAAGGTGGCGAGATATTTAAAATAAAAAAAATAATTTCTCTTGTTCTTCAGAAAACTTAATTTACGTTATTACATGCAATGGATGTTTTGAAGATTACTCTGGACAGACAAACCTATGACAGCAACAAATAAGGGATGAAACAACACGCCAAATTCCGTTAAGTCGGCATATAGAAGAATGCGCTGGAATGAACCTTCCAAACTACTCGGTATTTCCAATTTATCAGTTTGCTGCTTCCGTAACCGAACAACAACGTATAAATAAAGAAAATCAATTTATTCAGAAATACAAGCCAAAATTGAATAGATAGTTATATCTAACATTACATTAATTTTTATTATCTGAAGGTCGTTTATAAAATTCAAAGATGGAATTACGTCCCTTTAATTAGCGATTGTTATATCGTAACGTCCTGTAACTATTGACAACGTTTTACATTCACCATGATTATCTTGCTATTAGTGAAACCGGTTTGGAGAGACAAAATGTATTTTTTATGTGATTTGAACTATGTTGTAATGTAAATATAATTAAGTGCATTTTCAAATATAAATGTCTAAGAAAAAGTCATATTATTATTATCTATAATATCAAGGACGTATCATGATCTAAATATTCGTCCTTGATAATAATAATTAGAATTGTGAACTAGAGGCTCAGACACTGAGCCTGTATCGCTCACCTGACAAAATGCTGAACAGCAGGATTTTTCGATGTTCTGTATGGTGGCCATGTTTTTTATGTGAATTTCCCATAGGACCAAAATAAACTTTGTTCTGTGCTGGTAGCCATGTTTTCCATTGGATCAGAACAAAATGAGCAATCTTTGTTCAGGACCTTCAGTTCATCATTCCTGTAAAGTTTGGTTGAATTTGCTTCAGTGGTTTCAGAGGAGAAGAAGAAAATGTAAATTTTCCCAGAGGGTCCAATGTTAAACCTTAGTTCCGCGCTGGGAGCCATGTTTTTTATTGGATGGAAACGAAATGAACAATCTTTGTAAAAGACCTTCTATACATCATTCCTGTAAAGTTTGGTTGAATTTGCTTCTGTAGTTTCAGAGGAGAAGATGAAAATGTGAATTTCCCACAGGGCCAATGTTAAACTATCTTCCGTGCTGGCGGCCAAGTTTTTTATCAGATCAGAACAAAATGAGCAATCTTTGTTAAGGACCTTTAGTACATCATTCCTGTTAAGTTTGGTTGCATTTGCTTCAGTGGTTTCAGAGGAGAAGAAGAAAATGTGAATTTTCCCATAGGGTCCAATGTTAAACCTAAGTTCCGTGCTGGCGGCCATGTTTTTTATCGGATCAGAACAAAATGAGCAACCTTTGTAAAGGACCTTACATACATCATTCCTGTAAAGCTTGGTTGAATTTGCTTCAGTAGTTTCAGAGGAGAAGATGAAAATGTAAAAAGTTAACGGACGGACGACAGACAGACGACGGACGGACGACGGACGCCAAGTGATGGCAATAGCTCACCCTGACCCTTTGGGTCAGGTGAGCTAAAAAAACAAACAAACCAACAGTAAACAAAACTGGAATAGAAAAGACCCCTATGCTCGCAAATATCTGTCAAATTAGTGATTGTATTACATGTTGCAGAGGCAAAGATTAGAAACTCCTAGTTAATCTGTTGTAAAAATCAGTACTAACACGCGTGTGCGAGACTTCCCGTGAGGTAAGTCGATTTTTAATCCCCAATACCTGTTATTTTAATTAAAACTGTACAGAAATGTCAACAAAACGTTTTTTTTTAATTGAATATTGATAAATTGTCATGGATATTAATTGTAATATCAGGTTAACACAATTTATTAAATGACGATGCATCAGTGAAAACAATAACTTTACCATCGGAACATTGTGCCCGTACAGGTAAACTTTGACTAAAATTACGAGGAGTTCCGAACGGATTCTAGTGTTGCATCATTGGAGCGAGTTTAAATGCGTGATGTTAACGATTTCGAGTAGTTGCTAATCTCTGTATGTCTGTTGATGTTGACAGGCATTTAATTCAATTAAAATCAAATAAAAACATAAATGTGTATCATCTAGTACATGTTCCATATTGCTAAGAAACAGAAAGGGCTAATGGTGATCCTGAGAGCTTACGACAAGAAAAATCCAAAGAAACGAACCCTTTAAAAATGAAATAAAAAAAATCATAAACATAACGCATCTTTTTGTTTTGTTTTTTGTTTAGTTTTGTTTTTGTTTGTTTGAAAATGATCCTTTTCTAAATTGTACAGGTATTACAGGTATGTGAACAATCGAGTATCCTTGGATATGGGTTTACCCATATCTTATCTTGTTTTAATATTTATCTCGGTTTTCGTATAGTGCATGTGGGGCGAATAATTCTTACTTTATTGACTTTATTTCATTGTAGTATTTCTGCTAATTCCTAAGTGACCTTCGAACTTTTGATTTTTATTCCACCCCTGGTATTTTCTGACATTGTGGACAGATAAAAGATTGATGGTTTAACATGTATCATGTATAGACAATAAACACTATTCATTACACTTATAATAGCACAAAATGCAAGTTATTACTATTATTATTTTTAAGTATCAATTTAACTAGGTCTCAAAGGTGGTACAGGGATAAATATCGAGTTAAGCCTTGGAAACTGTCCGGTCATTTTCTATACATGTTGTAAAAGTTTCGAAACTATAAAAATGAAATTAAGTCATTTTTTGTACATTTGATATTACAACTTATATATCTGAATAGTTTTAATTATTCTAGTCTGCTTTTTTGTACAGAAGTGGTATTCTGTATGTCTCCAGAACAACACATCTGCATTTGTATGGCAAATTTACATTGGTTTGTTTTGATATGCATTCTTGTTTATATATCCCTTATATTGTTTGTATGTTCATTTCTTCAGTTTCCACTTGTTCTATTTCTTACCTTATCGACGGTCTGTACGTGGATACATTGAATTGCTAGATAATGGGTTATGATTTTGCCATATACAGACTGCGTTAGGTTTCTTTTATGGTCGAGCATATACACCTGTTCATGCTAGATACCATATAATCTTTAACTTTAGGACACGGATTATTATTTTCGGTCTTCTTTAGATATTAATTTATATTCGTAAGGTTTTAGAACTATGTCACTTATCCCTTATATCCAATATACATTTTCTCCTTATTTCATTGATACTTATAATCCTTGATAATGATGTATACCAGAATCCCGGACCCCACTAGCATGACCTTTCTATATTTCATTTAAATATTCGAAGTATTAGAAATAAGTTACAGTTTTTCGAAGATATAACCTCGGAATTCTCTCTGGAATAAATAACAGAAAGTCATTTAGACCAAAGTATTGATAACTCTGATATTATATTGACAGTTTTTTAGATATTTACTAAGAAAAGATAGAAATTGTTTCGGTGGTGGTGTTCTCGTTTACTCAGCTCATGATATTTGTGTGAAGGAAAGAAGTGATTTAAATTTTGAAGAGGGAGAATTGATATGGTTTGAATTGATAATCCCCAATTCGAAATTATTAGTATGCAGTGTTTAACGATCACCAGGTTCCGATAACTCGTTCTGGGAAAAATTCGAATATTCTGTTGACCAGGCACTAAATTATACTGAAAATATAATTATAACCGGGGATCTTAATGTTCGCTAAATATCTGATTCAAACAACCGACTCAAAGAAATGATGACTACACTTGGGTTAACAAATATCATTAGCTCACCTACGCGTATGGGAGCATTACTAGATCTTATTCTGGTATCCAACATTAACACTGTAATTGATTCCGAGGTTATCGATATTGTCAATATTAAAATTCAAAACATAAATAAAAGTGCATAAAGTCGCAATGTATGGATGTATAAACATGCTGACTATAACAAATTAAATGGAGAAAAATGACAATTTCAATGGGAACCTTTTCTTATGGAAAGTAATAATATAGATTCAATGGCGGAACGTTTCACCAATAAGTATCTTGAGATGATTAGGCGATACATTCCCTCCAACACTGTACGAATAAGACCAAACGATAAACCCTGGCTTAATTTAGAAACAAAATAAGCAATTACAATAAGGGATGGATTACATAGTTCATTACGTAAAAACGTACAGCCTACAACGCTTCAAATCACAAAGAAACAAAGTTAATATGATAAAATACGCTCGTGAACAATTTTTTCTTAGTGCAGATGAATAAGTAGATTCCTTTGGCAAACATGATCCCAAGTCATACTGGTGCCTGGTTCAAAAGCTCTTGACACAGTTCTCAATACCCCCTCTTGTTTATTCAAATGACAATGATTTTAAATTGGTATATAATGATAAGGAGAAGGCAGATCTCTTGAATAATTATTTTTGTTCAATCTCAACAATAAACGATAACAACCAGGAATCTCCCGATGTACCAAATAAGACTAATGAAACTCTCTCTAATATATTATCTGTCGGTGAATAGGATGTCATAGATATTTTCCAAACTTTAGAAATAGGAAAAGCAAGTGGAGAAGATGGTATTAGTCATTAAATGCTTAAATCTACAGCAGA
>MJUU01022168.1:61533-73340 GCA_002080025.1 Modiolus philippinarum
AAAGTATGGATATTAAATTTAGTAATGAACCTGTTGAAGTTGTTAAGAATCATAAACTTTTTCTTCGGATGGAAACTGGACAACGCATATAGATAATATTGTGGAATTTGCTCTTAAGCAAGTTACTGAAATTTACTCTCTCTAAACGAGCAATATCAAATATTTATTTATGTTTAATAAGACCAACATTGGACTATGCTTGTGAAGTCTGGGATGGGTGTTTCGAAAAGGAGTTGAAAAGCTAGAAATGGTCCAACTTGAAGCCGCAAGAATAGTAACTGGCCTTACTAAATTTTCAAGTAAGGACTCTTTATATTTTGAAACAGGGTGGGATACTTTGCAGAATAGATGTAAATACCGTAAAGTTACTACGTTTTACAAAATGCATAATAAATTATGTCCTGATTATTTAATAAACTCTCTTTCACCATTAGTTTCAGACGCAAATGCATACAACCTTAGAAACAGTAACAATAACATACCACCAAGATGTCGACTGAGAGTTTCTGCAAATTCATTTATTCCTTCAGCAGTTCGTTTGTGGAATGAACTAGACAAATCAATTAGAAATATGCCGACGATTTTGTCATTCAAAACTCAGATTAAAACCATCTCTTTTAAAGCTCCAGAATACTACAGTGAAGGTCCAAGGAACATTAGTATCTTGCATTCCAGAATAAGTCACCATTGTAGCTCAGATTTTAAGCGAATAAATGTTATAAACGACCCAAACTGTAGCTTTGTAGCTGTGGGCCCCCTTACGAATGTGCTTTTAATTTTTTATCTTGAATGTCCTTTGTACTACTCTATTTTATTGACCTGACTGGTCATGGGTCAATTATATCGGGATTATTCGTGGTAACATTACGTACACGACAGAGAAAATTAAGCCACGCCCAACTTGTTCAATAAATTCGAGTAATATTTGAACCAAAGAATAACCTTATTTGCTGGTCTCGATGATAGTGAAAAAAATATTGAAATTCTCCTCTTTGGCAATGATGACCTTGACGATCAGTATAATTCGTTAATATTTGAAAAAGTTCGACAATATATAAAGCAAACTAAAAGATTTTGATTTCAAGTCAGCCTCCTTGGTTATGTATTTGGTTAATTCTATTTCAGTATTTTCGCTGAACTATATCAATTGTATTATTTTATGTATGTATGCTTTGCTGTCAATATTGTATATTAGTCAACGGACCGAAGATTTTGAAAAATGGTTCGCTGAACTCAAAGGCATAACAGCAATATTTTCAGTTATTCGCTTACAAAAATACTAATATTCTAACATTCCATCAGGTGATTTAACGATTTCCCGCGCAGGAAGATTCTATTTGCTGGTGAAGTGATGACGTAATTTTTTCACATTATTTTATAAGTCTTAAATAATTTATCATTAAGATCATCATAGAATGTTCTGGACATTTGAAATGTAATACGTTAATCACATTAGATAATCTGATAAGCCAAAATTTTAGGTTCTACATAGACAATCGATATAAATCGATTTTTTGTCTCCGAAACCTTGAGGCATTGAAATATTTAGTCATGGAGTATATCTATATAAATACCCTATTATGTTGATTTTCATTTTGATTTGTCAGATTTCCGTTGAAATTGATGTATATTATACAATTATACAAGAAATACAAATATTCCATTTATAGCAACATATACAAAAATCAAATTTTATCATAGCATCGAATAGTCTATTCGAGGTTCATTGAAAATTGATAATTTATCAATGAAATGATTAACTCATCTTTAATTATTTAATCGTTTTCCTGTCATTTCAACTTCTATCATCATATTTAGAAGCCTTTCTATCGAGATAGAACAGCTTTTCGTCCTTTCGTCCGTTGTCCGTATATGATTCAGGAGACTAGGTTTGTTTGTTTTTCGTCACATTTAATTCGTTAAACATTTTAAATCTGATCTTATTCAAACATTTAACAGTTTTATATCGGTCTAAGTTCTAAAAGTTACTTCTGTGAATATATATTTACATATTTATTTACTAAAATAGTAGTTTTGTTTTGAAATACAAGGGCAAATTGGTTGAAGCTGCTTCTGTGAAATTCAGGATAGGGACTACGGTCAGCTACAATTTTGTAATCTCCCAAGCCCTACATAAAATAAGCAACCACACTCCAAATGACGGGATGTGTACGAGCAGGAGAGCCAAGGAAGATGGGGTGGGGCCATAGGTCTTCCAGAAGGTTACATTTCGTATGAGAGTGGAATGACCATACATGAACGATATGGCTTGGTGAAGGATTATTCTTGGAACTATGTCGTATCTTATACAATAAAATGCTGATCGGAATATATTTTTTGCATTAATTTATCGATTGATAATATCTTTGATTTTATCTTTGATGGTTATTTCTCAATGACAATGTAGTGTGTTGTTTATGCCGAAGTAGCTCATTTTGCTAGGTTCTGTTTAACCTTGTTTTTTTTTAGTCGAAGCAACTCTACTTTTTTCATTGGTTTGTTGTAATTGCCAATTTTGTCCTGTATTGTTTTGATCTGATTATTTGTTTCTGTGTTGATTTGCGCTTTGTTTTGTATATACCCAAAACAAGACTTTTCGAAGTAATTGATTACTCAGACAGATTAGAGGTTAAATTAAACTCTTCAAACCTTCGACAAAGAAGCGACGTGTTGTATCAAAATGTGGATTCTGTTGCATTAAGGGGTCTGTCCGTCGAGGAAGTACAATCGTTGATACAAAGCAGAGCATTTCTACTGTACCACAATTAGGTAATGACAGAATCGGCAGGATTCAAGACGATTAATTCCACAGGAAACTGAGAAGTAGCATTGAAAAACGAAATGTACCTTACGCAGAACTTCAATATCAAAGTGAATGCTATAAAATTTTACCAAGTATTTGAAAAAGGTCAAATCAAAATGTACGAGCAATATATCGTTATCGGACTGGCTTGGACAAATACCAAATATACCTGATGGTCCTTCTACTCGCCCCTGCTGCAAACTTTGACTGGAATATATATTTTACGAAAGGATATGGAGTAAATGAACATGAGACCATAACTCCAACTGCAATAATTTAATGAGCTGTATGGCCATTTCGGAAATTTATTCCTCATCAGCAGCACTAGAACCCAAACAAAAGAAATCCATAATTTCAAAACATGTTTCAAATGCATAAAACCAAACGAAATCCCAATGATTAGTAATATCAAATATTGCTAAGGACAAAACTACGATGGAGGGAGTTAATCTTTCGGTTTTAGAATTTACATAAATTAAGATAACAGTAATTGAACAAAGTGAACACATGAGAGGTCTATGTGTTTATTCAGTACCATTTCCGGTATTGTGACTAGAAACAGAGACCCCATAAGTAAAGCTACAAACAAGTTCCTTTGAAAAACGTATATGGCTGCAAGTGCTGAATGATGCGGTGATTGGGTCTTTATCAGATGGATCTGATTTGGTTGCTTTTGGTACTCAGTATCACTGCAAATGTCATCAAGCATATGTATCCGAGAGAAAGATCAAATCGAAATCTTGTGACAAATATCTCCAGAGTCGATCTATACCAAGAAGCATTTTACAAATCGAATTCTAAAATTGATGAACCGTTATTCCACGAAGGCGAGGTGTTTGAGCTTCTTGATAAATATAAAAAATATTTCACTAGGATGGTGTCGATAGTCCAGGTTATCCATCTCATGGACTAAAAGGAAAGCTGATAAGTCATTATGTGGATAGAGTCATATTCAATGAACAGAATAGTATTAGCCATAGTCATATTCATGGCGATTGAAGTGCTTATTTCAACTGTCGTATTCCAAGCACAGGGTTGTTAACCGAATAAATGTCAAAATTCTTGTTCTTTTTGAAATCGCGGCTATTCTTAGGGCTGATTTCAAAGGTACCTCTAACATAGATTTGTATAGCAGTGATAGTGAATAAGGGGATGCACGATTGCTATTTGACCCTAGCATCATCTGGATTTCAACGCATTATTGCTCATTCTCCTGAAACTGATATTCTCGCTCTCCTTGTTCACTTTTCGTTTGATATTGGTATTTAAATTTGGTTGCATTTGTCTAAAGGTGGGCGAAGTTACCAGCCCATATCATTTGCAGGTATGCTTGACCTAAACTTGTGTTAAGTTCTGAATGCCTCCCATGCTATAACTGGTTCCTATTCAACAAGTAGCCTTGTAAAACAAGTAAATGTCAGACCTTGGGAAATGTTCAAATCAAATCTTCTTTTCATTTTCTTTTCTCGACGAGCTGTCTACACTCCCCTTAGATGAGATCACAGATAATTTGGAACAGTACAAGTCCTGCGTATTTACAACGGATCTGCATCAAGTGCAAGTTAAAACCAAAAGCGGTATAAACTATTTGCAAAAAGGGGTCACAGAGTGAGGTTCAACCCAAACCCACAACGCTCTTCTGTAGCACTTCAAACGAGAAGAATACCTAACTTTAATTTGGCTATCTTCGTTGCAGCCAAATCCTGCAATATCAAATCCAGATGGTTGAGGGTGGAGAAAAAGTGATGATGGATTACTATACTTATGACGCTTGAACCAATGCCTAAACAAATCACGAAAATGGTCAATTCTTGTTTCAAATCCTAAAATTGTGCACTTCGGTGTTCTGTAAAGCAGCTAAATTACGTTGTACTGAAGCGTGTTTGTTTGAAGATGGTGAGAATTGTCACAGCATTTACGAGAGCAAAGGTGTGGGTGGTAACAATTTTCATGTGATTAAGAATCAAACTATGAAAATGATCCAACTAGCATTGTTAATGTTTCACAGCGACTGGTTGTTGTATTTGTAAATATTGATTTATTGCGATCCTATGGTCATTTTTTACATATGTACATAGTTTTCCATAATTTTATAAATACTAATATCTATGTTATCAATAAAATTCTTAATTAATGTTGTTGTGCAATATAATGCATGCAGACTATATCTTTATTTTAAAAATATCAATATATAATTTACTATCCCCCTTGTGGACTGTCACCCTGACATGGTGCGGGAGCTAGCGATTCCCTTTTACCATATAGACTGATCCAGATTGAATTTAACATTCAAGTAGATATAATCATGCCAGAGAGGTCATGCATTAGAAGACAGGCCTTTTTTACCATGCACATAGTTAGTTCTCTTTGTTTTTGTATCTTGTGTTTGATTTTACGTTACTATTTAAATCAGGTTTTTTGCTTTGTATTAGTTTGTTTTGTGTTTGTTTTATATTATTTGGCAATGCAGTCGCTTTTATTAACTTGCATTGCATTAAAAAGTAAAAAAAAAACACACGAGGTTTTGGTCTATTTCCTTTGAATGAGCTTAAACGTGTGAGGTAAATTTTCTGAAATCATGGGCGCCAATTTAAAAATAGCGCTTTCGACACCTTTGCACGGGAAATCGGAAAATCACCTGATGGTTTCATATACTAGAAATATATGAATTTCTGTTGCAATTAAAAAAAATTGCTGTTATACCGATGAGAACAGCGAACTCATTTTCAAGGGCAGATATGCTATTCGGTCCAGGGACTATGTGTATACTTTGTAAGGTGAGGACAAATATAAGTTGATATAACTTTTGTCCAATCCTTTTGTCTTTGAGCAATAAACTATTATTAAAGAAAATAGAACATTGATCTAATTTCTAAGTTATTTGCTCTCAATCATTGTTTCCTGACAATATAAAAAAAACATATATTAACAAAAGCAACAATAAAATCTATTGACTAATATAAGTTATTTTAAGACAGAATTATCTTCATTCAGTATATAGCATAGTTTAAGGAATTTTAGAGGAATTATTGGTCTTTAAGAGTTATGGCAGAGTCAACTCCCACTTGCATAATTAAAACGGAAATGTGTTAAAGTGAGGCTATGGAAAAAAAATTGTTTTCAATATCGCAAGCAAGTAAATTGGACGTAACAAAATGTTTTTTCATATGCATATTCGTATGTCAAAGTAGTGCGTAAAGTGGTCAATCTTTCATACAAATTTGTAGTTTCTCTCGTGTCTTGCATTCGTACTGGAGGTATCAGAAAGTAGTCCAGTTGTCGACTTAATTTTTCTGTAGGAACTCCACATCGAAATAATTGGGCGTCCCGGTATCATTGCCACTGGCTGGAAAATAGAAGAATTGTATTGGGGCAGAATATTTTGCCTTATATACATTAAACGATCCCTAACATGAGCCCTCTGTTTCAATATTGTATAAAAAGGGGTTTCTATACTGCATGAAGCAGTGTTTCCCCACACAAATTTTCTACAATACAAGGGCAGTAGAATACCGAAGGAACAAAGCACAAGATTACACGAATCAAAGTCCAGAGACAAGGCAAAAGCAAGAACACCAAAAGACGGAAAACCAAAGACACCACATGCCCACAAAACACACGAATATTACATATACAACACAAAAAACTAAAGCACCAACAGTGTGAACTCTCAATAAACAAGAATGACATCAGGTGCTCCGGAAGGGTAATCATCTCCTGCTCTGTGCACAGCACCCGTCACACTGTCAGTGGGTCAATCAAGGGTAAAAACCAAAAAAAAAAGGGTAAAGTCAAAACCGGTAATATCAAATCCGGGAAGACGCGAATCTAGCTGAAAATGTCAGTTTTTATTTGTGACACTGACAATTCATATCTATCTATGATGTCGTGGTGACGGCCATAGAATTTCTGAAGGGACGAAAGTAAAAAAAGCTGAACATATCCCTGACTCAGCAGTTTTTGTGACAGTGCTTTTGCTCTTTCCACAAAGTCACTGTATGTACTGCACGCTATACAGTAATGAATTAATTGTGAAATATATACTCCATATGCTGGGGATGCAGGTAAATTGCTGCAAAGGAAGGGAAAGTTCACAATTGGAAAGTCAAAATCCTCACGTTTGTCATATAATCTAGATTTCAGACGTCCATGTTCGTCAATGTATAACAAAAGGTCAAGGTATGAAGCAGAATCGGGAGTATCTTTTTTTCTACAATGTCGCAGGCAGGCCTTTTCAGTTATTGCTGAATAGCACATGTGGGCGCTCCTGGTAGCTAAATACACTGATAAGCTGGAATCAATCAAGTTGCCGGGTCAAAATGAGAAAAGGTACTGCATAAAGACAATATATATTGTATTTAGATATATGTGCAGTGAGATGAGTACCGAATGAAGATGATGTGTATTATATTTTGTATTTGAAGGTAGGAAAAATGTGTCAGTTTTTGTTCTTTAGATTCAGTGGTAAGAGCAAACCAAAAGACCTACAATGTTTCCACTGGCAGCACCGTCAAATTAGTTTGCACTATAACACCAAATTCAACAGTGGACTTCTTGTATTGGTATAGGAACAGCACAGGGATCGAAACATATATCACTTCCTACAGTAACCCTGCTAGATATACGGGAGCCTCAGTCAGCGAACCATCTCTTTTCATACACAATGTAACACTCAGTGATGCTGGAAACTACGTATGTGTTGCTTACAACAAGGAAACTCTAAAATTATCATGGACTGAACCAATAAAATTAGAAGTTAGAGGTAATGTAAATTTTATTGTACCTTTTCTAAAATCTAAATAATTTATTCAACTGTAAATGAAACTTTTGATAAAAAATTGAATATTCAATATTGATATGTATGACTTAATTATCGTCGTTAGTATTTGAAGGACAATTTTACAATGTATGTTCTCTTAAATAAAAACAATTCTGAAAACAGAGTTTTAAGAATTGCATCGACAAAAATATCTGGGCTTATTTAAGTGTGTTTAGTCGGGAAGGTAATAAATTATTTATGTTAAAAAGAAAGTTGTATTTCGAATCAAGTCGATTCAGCTGAAATATTTTCGGAATCGTAAATTTCACATGATCAATGTACAGATTCGCAAAATAAGAAAAAAGGAACTATTATATTCAAAGGAAAATTTGTACATTTTTTTTCTCTTTTTTTTTTAACAGAGCAGGACATGCTTACCTTTTCGGAGCATCTAATGTCACTCTCAGTTTCACGGGAGCTCACACTGTGAGTGCCTTAGTTTTGAATGTTGTGAATTCTATTCCTTTGTTTTATATCTATCTAACGTCATTGTTTTCCGTGTCCCCGTTTTTTCCATGTATTTTGACTTCGTTTTTTTTAAATACCACTCTTTTGTTCCTTTGGTATTCTACTTCCGTTGTTTGATGACACTGTAATGATAATCTGAGGTTTGAACCATATAGTTTCAATAATCACAGTCAGTTGTTGATACCAATTTTCGAAATGTATACGAAACAGAAACAAAATAAGAATTTTTCAAATTTATTTTACGAGAAAATTATTTTCTTTCGGTGAAAAGTTAATGAAAAAATGATGACAACTTTTTATGCATTTGTGTAAATTAGGAAAGTTTACTAGTTTTCTTAAAATTAGGTTTTGAATAAATGATTTTTATAGGACATATGTAAAATACAATGCTTTATTTTTGGAACTGCCTCTATCACATTTGACTTTTTTTTATCTTTTAAAGGAAAAAGTGTGTTTATATCGATTCTATAATTATAAATTTCTTATATTGAAAAAAAAATTACAAAGATATGCCTTTGTTAGAACATTCGTAGTAACCTTAATCATACAAAATAAGTTATTTTTCTGAGTGCAAGCAAGACATGCAAAATCTGGTATATCCTACGACAATCCACGGGCTACCCTTTTGTCACATGATCGAAGAATAAAGCTATGAGTTAAACATGTAATGAACGAAATTTTTTTCTAATTTAAGATGAAATTCTTTGTTTGAATTTTGCCTTTATATTGTATGCAATTGAAAGAATATTGAGAGGTTTTTAGTGGTTTTTATTTTTTAATGTTTTATTTTAATTTATTAATTTATTTATATATTGTTATTCTCTATAAAACCACCAGTCTTGTTTTTGAACTTCAAAATTAGTCAATGAGAGTTCATTTATGCCAATTGTTTATGTATCGGTGTTTCTTTTTTTATACAAAGTAACTTTGTATATGAGTATAACTCTAGACGCACTTAAATGAGATATCATATGCAAAAACATATATGTATTTCGATAACAAAATACTGAAGTTACTGTAAATTAAGTTTCTGCAAGATAACTGTTAATGTCTCTTCAGTACAAATCAAATCAAAATAATTTGGAAGACAATAAGCCATTTTTTTAATATCTGATAGAGCGCATATAATTTAACAGATCTCAGTGGAAAGCCAGATAACCTGTTAAGGACAATACAAGTTGGAGATACTCATTACAATCTAGCAAAATTTTCTAAAATTTAAACATTCCAAGTTTCTACATCACAAACTTGTGGACCGCTTTGGAATATTTGTTGTACTGATGACAACAGATCTTTTCCTTCAAAGCTTAATTGTTGTTTCCTCTACCGGATTTGACATGTTCAACCCAGCGGGTGTCTTGTAAGAATCAGGAGATGCAACTGATCTAACTCATTGTTTTTATTGAGTCTGCGTGTTGTATATCTTTGTGTGTGTGTGCCTTCATTTTTCTTTCCTATGCAATACTCATGTTGTGTCTCTGTTTCTTTGTTGTTTCCGATATTGCCATTGTCCTTGGATTATTCGATTTCAATTGAAGGTTCTGTTTTCAATTTCGTTCAATTAAAATTTGTTTTTCTCGTTAGCACCGGAGTACTAGCTACTTGGTAAATAGCCTTGGAAACGAACAGTCCACGGCCCAGTGGTAATAAATAACAAAAAACGAAGTAAATATAAATTTAATTAGCATTTCGCCATTTCGACAAAGTAGGTCTCTTTAGTCAGATAAAATTAAATTATTTTGATGAAAATAAACCAAATTGAGTTATTTGATACAGCGAAAATAACATAACATATCTACATAGAAAGCAAAAAACAAAAACGACTATATTTGCAATTGCGAGCAATAGCCGATGTCACCCCTGACTCCCCATTCGATGATTCGACCTTATTCGCAGCCTCAAAATCTACCTAGAAATCAAGTTTCGTTGAAATCCTACAACGTTGAAATTTTGACTTATTCTGGCGGCCATCTTTGAAATTGCGGCCATTTTGAAAATTTTAAACGCAAGGCACACCACTTCAGATGGTGATCCAACTTTGTTTCAAATTTCAAAGTTTGAAATCAAATTGTTCAGCTACTTCAAAATAATCGGACAAGAATTATTGGAAGAAGAAAAAGAATAATAATAATAAAAATAAGAAGAAACGTAGAATAACAACATGTCACCCCGACAAAGTCTGGGGTGACATTAAAACAAAAAAAAAGTGAAAAAAGCCTATGCGAGAGGGAGATTCTCCATGTATTCAAGCAAAATTTTCTTGGATTTTTATAGCGCGATTTCTTCCAGATAAAATCGTTTTTCGGGTCAGGACAGAAGTAATGACAATTGTATTTGGATAACATTATACCTTCGTGCTTACTATATTATATTTTTTCATTTTTTGCAGGTTAGGAAAAATGGAATCCCGAATACAGATGCCAATTGTGATAGTATGCATTAAACTGAAATATTCTGCTTCAGTGACTGTTGTTTAAGCTGAAGTATAACCAAGAAATATAATTAAGTTACTTTGCATGCTATCTTTATATATTTCTTCTTTGGAGAATTGCTCAAATGGATACACTATCATACTTTCAAATTTTGGTATTTTGTATATAATTGTAATGAAATCTTGAACATCTGTAAAATGCTCGCATTTCATTTTTTCTTTTTTTTATTGTTTCGGTTTATGGATTCCAAATGCTTTGGTTTGATGAGACACCGAAGAAACATAAGTTGTTGAAATGAGCATATGCAGAAACTAAATTACAATGATTTCGGTATTTTTTAGTTATTATAACATGTTTTCTTGCAATTGATTTGATGTGTGCCCCGTGGTTGTTTTTATGTTGTAATTGTCATCTGTTTATTTTTTATGACACTTCCTCAGTTGATTTTATCCTTTGATCGATCCAACATCCAATCCATGGTACAATTTTAACATATAAGTAGCATTGTCCGACATTAGAAATGAATTCCACTCAACGCGGTGCTCATGGTCGTCTTAAACATAGTATGCTTATTATTGGAAACATCATTGTAACATCAAGATGGATAAGATATGGAGTAAATGTACATGAAACAAAATAAATACAATGTATATCAAAGCAATGACACATTGTTGGTCTCCTCTTTGCGAATTTCGCTCCTTAAATTTGAACCAGATGTAACATAACAATTTGGTAAAGAATCAATTGTTATGGACTAAAAACATAAAAAATTGACAAAAATTGTAAGATAAGCTTAAGGCGGGGAAGAGAAAAACGCAGACAATAATTCAAACTTAGCTGTGGTTTTTTCCTGTTTCAAAGCATTTAAGGCTAAGTTTCAGTACACATCTTGTACAATTTCTAACAGCAAAAAACGAGGAAAACTTGCTGCCTTTCAGCTGTGCAATAATATGAAATGTGCACTGAATTCCACAATATTTGATCTGGAACATTTTTGATGCAACATGTTGTAATAAGAAAGATGTACAGTGAATTCTTCTCATATTTCATAATATAAATGGCAATTAACAAACTGCATAACTAACATTTCTCCATTTTTATAAAATAAAAATAAACCAATAATTTTATAATTTTGCCTTAATGCTGACGGCAGAAATTAGCTTTTGGAACATTCTATTTTCTGACCAGCACTAAATACTTAATAAATGGGCCAGTGAAACCAGAGGGCAATCTTTGAAGCAGAGATGCATAGTTCTTCCTACGTCAGATATCACCTCTGCCACAC
>MJUU01022168.1:73714-143050 GCA_002080025.1 Modiolus philippinarum
GATCATTATGTGTGTACAGATTAATGACAAATCACAAATCTCACATAATATGACGCTGGAAACTTGTAAACATCTTGAAAGATACCAAAATCCTATTCAACGGACAAAATCTCCCAAACGACTGCGGACGCACTATTTACTGATTGATATAGGTTTTTAGTTCGTTTATAAACGTACAGAGGGTGCGGCAAACAATCGTGTTTAAGAAAGTGGAAGAGCTGCCAATCGTGATTAAGTGCCAAATAGGAAAAGCATTTGGGTTAGAGAAATATTAGCTCAATTTTGATTTGTTTTGTGTCACGAAATTCAATGCAAATGTAGAAAGATACTCTGTACTTGATTTGTTAATTGAAAAACTAACAATTTTCACAGAATATGCAATAACATTGTGAAAATTTCTGCTCAATGTTCTGAAATCATTTTCACAATTAAAACATAATGTGTAAGTCACAATAATGGCAAACTTGCAAAATAAAAAGGCAGTTTTTGAATTTTGGGCTTAATTGCAGTTCAATCCAAGGTTTTAATGGATATAATAATCGACCAAAGCAGAAAGGTCAACAAAAGAAAAAAGTTATTGCTTTTTTGTCCTTTCACGAATTAAAAATGAACACACTGAGTGTTGATCTATACCAAGTTAATATGCAATTAACACTCAAATCATAGTTTCATGTTGTTTTCATTACTAACATCAGAGACACACCACGTCGATTTAATCTAAACAAGCAATCCAAATTAAACTGCCAAATTGCAACTTGATATTTTCTGTCCGTTGTGGCGCAAAAAAATACCCCTGGTTTTGGTACTTAGACTAGGTATAGTGAAAAGTGGGCTGATAATCAGTGTTGGCCAAACAGGAATATGACCCGTTGGTCCAAATATAACTTTGATCGGGAACAAAGTGGTTTAGAAACAACAAAATAAAACAAAAATACAAAATCACTATACGATTAAACAATTTTCATAAAGTGCATACATTAGAAATAAGACATATAGTATCTATTCCAAGGGAAAAGGAAAGATAGGGTGATCCCAAACCCAGAAGATAATTAAGATATCTTGTTCATCCCAAGGTTTGCCGAGGGATAGACAAATGATATCTTAGTCTGAAGGTTTGAGATCAAGCTATCTCGCCTTTTCAAAAGGGTTTGATACTTTTCCTTGCCTAAAGACTCTAAAACTTCTCTAAAGATTAACATATACAGTGTGGCTAGCAACTAGTATTTGTCTAATTTCCAATCCTGTATTGCCAAACGTTCCGAAAACGAACAGCAATGGGTAGAGGAGGTGAATCCGTTTAGTCCCGAGTTCTCAGTAGAATTTAGGATAAAATATTCTGTACATTACAGTGTAAATGGTGAATAAAAGGATATGGAGTAAATGCACATGAGACAAAGTCTACACAAATACATGGTAAAAAACCAGCAAAGGAACAACGCTTTAATTGTTGTTCTTCATCTTAATTACGAAGAAAATCTCTGATCAAACCATCAATAAATCCATTCAAATATCTTAAATGTGTGACGGGACATTCAGTATCTTATGCCAATTATTTGATATCGCTTCAACAAAGAAAGTTTTATAATTGAATTTCCGACCACATTCTAAAATGTTGATATTATTCGTCGGCAAATAGTCTATTGAATCCAATGAATGGTGATGAAAGCAATTAATTAAATAAAGAAATATTCTAGGTGTTCCAAACTGTTTCATCCTAGCATCAGATATACCAGTTCAGTAACTGGTTGTGTAAGAACTGTAGTCCTCCATTGGATTCAATTTCTCCTTTATTTTCTATTTCTTTCTTTATTTTTCTTAGACTTGGTTCTGTCAACGTATATTTGTTCCGCCTAACAGAAGTTCCTTTGGAAGAAATATTATAAACATTGATATTATATTTCTTCTTTTGGGAACATCTGTTATATAACGTTTATTCCGTTAGGAACAAATACTGTAGTATTTGTTCCTTTTTGAAAAGATATTCTATTATATTTTTTCCTTTTGGAACGACTTCTGTTCCGTGACTGTTCTACTTGCCTAAAATCCCTGATTTTTCGAACATTGCATTCATCTTCATTATGTATTTACAAAAGAGTACAGTGCTTCGATACTGCCTAAAATCACTGATATTTCGATAATTGCATTATTTTTTGTTATCAAATCACAAAACAGTACAAATTTATGGAGTGTTTTCCTAGTATAACAATTTGACTTTGCCGTCTTTTTCATGCTCGTATAGATCAGCTTTTGAACATTTTATTAATAACATAGTATTTGGACAATTTTCGAATAATATGCACTGAAAAGACATAAATTGTCGAAATCAAGAAATCAAAATTTTATAACTTCGTTACTTTTTATTTGATTTGTATTTGATATAGACTAATATCTATTGAAGTCGTGTCTCAATCAGGATCAATAATTTTGTTAATTGCTCATATTGCATCCATTTTTGTTACAGATCTAAGAAGATATAGTCATGAAAATGTGATAAAATGAAATTCATGACAATATTATTCACAAAATTAAAATATACATGTCAAGGTAATTTCATTTAAGATATAGTTGCTAGAAGCAGATTCATTTCAAAAGTATGGACACTTACATATGTTTGTAACTGTTTGGAATGTTACTTTCTTGCCATGGTAATATTATTCTAATAGTTTCTTTCAATAATATTTGACTCTAATGGTGCTGAGGATAGGTTACTCATTTCAGCACTTGTGCAGCATAGAATATTTACTGTTTATTGTGTATCTTAGGTAAATTTGTATTTATGTATTAGTTTATATATCCGCTACTATACGCTTTTATATTATAAATGCTGCAAAGCGCAAGGAAACATAGAATACCGATGTTTGAGTAATCAAAATTAGTTGGGCGTGTTCACATGAACTCCCGGTCTCACTCCAATGTAATAAACTATGAAAGGATATAGAGAAGATGGACATTAGACGAAGAATCTTGAAATAAATGGAAAACATAAGAAATGGAACAACCCTTTTTTTGTTGGTCACCATGAAGATTTCAACAATGAAATTTGCTCATATCTCATAGTAAGCTGAAGACAGCCTTAAGGACCGGTTTGAGCTTCATTGAACTTCAATTATTCAAACCAAAAACTCTTTTTTTAAATTGTATATATATAAATGTGCATTGAATTCTGAATAGAAGTAATATGATTAAGAAAAAAACAGTGTTGAAAATGCTCAAAAATGTATTGAAAAATTAATTACATATCATTTACTAGTATAATAAAGTCCCCGTCTATCCATCCCGCTTCAACGCTATATATTGAAGACTGTAACTAGCAATTTTAAATATTGTGTTTATGTGTGTGTAGCTAGACAAAGACTCGTTAATGAATTGCTAGCCATAAAATAAAAAAAAATTGTCCTCTGCAATTTTGCTGATGAGATACAACTCCTTTAAACACGGACACAGAAATTAAAATTACAATATATTTTATGCAACCTGCGTATTTATGTTCTGACGGATTCATACAGAACTTTCTAGTTCTTTTGCATTAGTGTTAATATTTACTTTCTTTGTGCTTTTATTTTTTAAATGTATTTATTGAAATCGATTTTAATAATTTATTAAAGGGGGCGAATGTAATCTCGTAATTACTAATTTCCCTAACAAGGACAATAATATCCCAGCTTCTCTTGCTTACGGAGTGTATGGTTCACAGTCGATTCGTTACGCGAGTTCTAGCAATTACAGCTTCTCCTCACTAGCAAAAATGTTATGATCTTGTTTGGCCATTTTGATCTGATCACGATCTTGACTAGCTTAACACAATTTTGTTTAGACTCTGTAAGATATTCAGTCATATTTCAAGATAATTGCTTCAAAGGACGATCAAGACCTGTTCAGTTTATCAAGATCAAACAAGATAACTGCATTCAAGGGCGATTAAGATGTGTTAAGTTTGTCCTGATGAAAAAAGATTAAATCAGGAACATGTTTGATCTTAACAACTGTAATTCGTCTTGATCGTTCCTGAAAGCAATTAACAAGTAGATCTTGTTTATTCTTAACTTATCTTAACACGTCCTGATAGTTCTTGAAATCAAATTTTTTGAAACCTACTTAAAATCTTACATTGTCTTAACAAAATTGTGTTGAGCCTGTTAAGATGACGATAAGATCAATATGGCCAAACAAGATCATAAGATACCTGCTATTGCTTGCTTAGGGAGTTTATGTTTCACAGTTGATTCGTTACGCGAGATCTAGCACAAATTATACAGACTTTCTCACCAGACATAGCTATCTCCGCGACCGCCTTATTATTCAAGGTTGCAAAATATTCCGTCTCATACATGTACTATAAGAAACAGTTCTGTTGTATATTTATTAGTCCCTGAGGAAAAATTTGAACTATGATTTGAACTTGGTTCACGATTTTTTTTACCTTGTAGTTGAATTATCATTTCGTTTGACTGTCTACGACTTCGGCCTTTCAATGGCAATTGCTGTTGAATTGCTACTGGACACTACCGCAATGTAAGGTGTAAAAACCGGTTTAACCAACCATTTCTTTTGAAATGCCTGTACAAATTCAGGACCGTTGCTGCGGACAATTGTGACGGTGGTTTGTACATGATGTGTGTTTGCCTCATGACTTTAGCTCCTGACAATTCTGTTCGGTAATTTTTACCTTCATTCAAGACTTATGGTTTAAATGTGTAGTGCAATGATGATTATTAGATATGAGAAGATCGGTTTACATTTTATTTCTTTTTATACTGGCAGTATTAAAAATCCAATTTTATTGATAAAATAATAAAATAATTACTATATCCTGGGCCCTATGTTATGGTGGCTCCCTACGTTATGCGAGATTTTTGTTAAGTCATATGTTAATATATTGTTGTGAAAGAAACGAAACATTCGGCAAGTTGCAAACTTTTTAATCTCCAGGCACACTCGGGAAACAGCTGAATGGTCGTTTTTTCTTATTCGAATAATCATAGACGATACGCTTAAAGTGAAGAGTTCTGCGAAGTAAAAATGTAGTTCGTATAAATTTTCAAACGAGTAATATATCTGGTAAAATTACAAAATACCGACGTAATTGTGAATTCAAGCTCTGCATATGCACATTTCGGCAAATTGTGTCTCTTCAGTGCAGATCAAATCAAAAAAAGAATTGAGCTTTAACGTAAAATTCTGTACGCATATTAGATCAAAGATAAAATTATGAAAAACGGTAAAAAGATAAAGTTGGTGATTATCCACATTTTGTAAAAAAAAAACGCCGTCGAATGGAAATGAAAACAAAAATAAAATAAAATAAATTAGACCTAAAATAAAATATATAAAATATAAATTTTTGGTTGTTTTCTTTATGGACAATGTAATTGTTATTTAAATTGTTATTTTAAGTTGAAATCCCTTATCGAAACGTCCCAGATTCCTCGATTTAACACACTCGCCAGTGTTAGATTTTTTTTATTTTCTTTATTTTCTTTTTTTTATTTTTCCTTTTTTTATTTTTCCTTCTTTTTATTTATTGTTTTTGGTTACTTTTTGAAACGCGTGAACAGTAAGACAGAATTTACTGTTCATTATGCAACGTAGGTATTTCAGTACTTTGTAGAATTATGTTACAGTTGTTAGTCCTTGTATTTGTAGCCCCGGAAATTGAAATAAAAGAAAAAGTCCAGAATGTTTGTAAAGGCAATACAGCAAGTTTCCAATGCATCGTAGCAACTCCAAATAATCGTCCGTATTCCGTATTTATATCGAAAAGAACTATCTATAAAAAGATTGGTACAGACAGCTTCTTTAACAATATACAATGTAAAACAGCATAATGAGGGAGAATACAGATGTGTTGTTTCTGAAACATATTGGACAGAGTGGAGCGAATATTCCAGACCTGATGTTATAGGTAAGTGTGATAGAAGAGTTTTGTTTCCGAAACATACTGGACAGAGTGGAGCAAGTATTCCAAACTTCATGTTATAGGTAAATGTGATAGAAGAGTTTTGTGGGCAGAGTGGAGCAAGTATTCCAAACTTAATGTTATAGGTAAGTGTGAAATAAAAGTTTTGTTTCCGAAATAAAGTGGAAAGAGTGGGGCGAGTATTCCAAACTTACTGTTATAGGTAACTGTGATAGAAGAGTTTTGTTTCAGAAATATACTGGACAAAGTGGAGCGAGTACTGTAATTGTACTTATTTTCGCGATGTACTAATTTTCACGAATTTCGTGGTCAGCATTTTTGCGCGAAAATTAATACACGCGAATACGTATAAATAAGCGTAATTAGTAATGTAAAGCATAGGTCCAATGGCGAAACCGCTAAATTAAATGCCCGCAAACTTGTATGCACACTGCAATTCGCGAAAAAAAGTACAATTACAGTATTCCAGACTTAATGTTATAGGTAAGTGTGATAGAAGAGTTTTGTTTCCTAAACCTAGTGGACAGAGTTGATCGAGTATTCTGCAATTTTATATTTAATTTGATATTTAGATTTAGATAATGCAAATACATGACGTCAAAATATATTCGATAGACATAATGTGCAATAAAGGTATATAAACAAACGCTGATTTGGAGTTTTTGAAAGACTTGATGCATTTTTAGAGCACGTCGTTAATCTTTTACGAATAATCACTTAATAGTGAATTACAAATATCAATGTAGAATAAGAAGGACTGACGCAAATAATGATATTTCGATGTAACAATAACCAAAATTTCAATCATAATTCTACAGAAATTCAAATGATTTCCACATTTGTTCCGCCTTATGGACTCTTGACAATTACATTCCGTAATTTTATTATTACCCCAACTTTGTAATACACATTTATTATGATAAGCAATGAAGGGATATGAAGAAAATGCAAAAGAGACAAAATCTCTACAAATACATGACAAAACAAGCATTGGAACAACGCTTTTATTGTTGTTTTTCATCCTGAAGTCACCATGAGACCTTCAGCAATGAGCTCTGCTCATACCTCAAAGTAAGTTCAAGACGGTCCCTAGCACCGGTTTAAGCAGAAATCATAGATGTCAAGCATCCTTGTTTTATGACTTATTGATGCGGGATCGTCAACAAACAGTAACTTAACGGGCAACGTGTTCTTACGTCTGCTGTCATCCATCGTCCGACAAAAAGGATAATGTTTGACAAACACAACATTAAAACAATCACAGGGCACTCATCAAATCAGTAGATAGAAAACTTGGCATAATAAAATCATGAGATGTTGACACAATAATCAGATTGGTGGAGTAAAAATTGAAAAAATTACAAAAATTAAAATGCAAAAATTTGAAAGTATAATTGGGCATCCTCTGAAGAACAAGTACACCACAACTGTAATGTATATAGAGCATACATCTTTCAAGGATAATCTTCTAACGGACTCAACACACGGACTTTGAAATGGGACGGCCATTTGTTCGATCATTTGATTTTCAGGACGTAGGGGCTCCAGCTATGTTGCAAACGAATAATTTTATTTTGATTTGAATAATTCAGTTTTATTGAAACTGCAAATAAATTATTGTATGTGACATATGATGAAAAATAATTAATTAATTACTAATTAATCACTACGATGGTGTGGAGTCTCTATCTTTAGTTAGTCTCTTCTGTGGATGGACTTGTCCCCGAGAGCACCAGAACGTAGTAGCATTATCATTTTATTGCATGAATCACAATAAAATAAAGAACATGTCGGATGGGACATCGACCGGATTACCAAGGTCCTACCAAAGTGTCACAGAACGGAACACTATGACCAATAATATACATATTCCGGAGAACATCCTACGGGATACCACCGGCCTGACTTACTACAGCAAGAAGATAATCACTATTTCAAACTTTCGGACAAACAACTCAAACTGAAACCATGTACAGTAAATCTTGTTGATTGCCTTAAATCCCTTCCACACGAACTGACACCATACATTTCTACTTGTAGGCATAAAACTGTTAAAAACACTAGATGCAAAACGTGTAATATGTTAATTACCTCTCCATATTTCCAAAGTGAATTAAAAGACCGTAAATACGTAACCAAAGCTTATGAACCCCTGGATTTTTCGACACAAAATGTTATTTATAGCATCAAATGTTTTCTGTGTGGTCTTCTGTATGTTGTCGAAACTCGTCAGTCACTTTGGAGCAGGATGAACTAACATAGGTATGATACTAAAGATCCACAATATCGGGTGCTTTACAACCATTTTAATCAACCTGACCATGATCCTGCTCTTTCAATGAAGGTGCGGTTCATTGGGAAAATATACCATAATACTAATAGTCCTGTACTCAGTACACCATATAGGACAGACAGAGAACTTTACTGGATCAAAGAACTAAGCACTGCTATGCCATATGACAGCATTAACATTAAGGGGGTGGAAATCTATCTAGTCCAGAACGTCATGGGTTTGTTCAATATCAACAAGCGAACAATCCGAAGTCATGGCACTAGGACTAATCATCGTCCTAATGTAAAAAGGGCAGCTAAATGTAGGTCACAGTCGAAAATGTTTCAAGATCTNATAATATACATATTCCGGAGAACATCCTACGGGATACCACCGGCCTGACTTACTACAGCAAGAAGATAATCACTATTTCAAACTTTCGGACAAACAACTCAAACTGAAACCATGTACAGTAAATCTTGTTGATTGCCTTAAATCCCTTCCACACGAACTGACACCATACATTTCTACTTGTAGGCATAAAACTGTTAAAAACGTGTAATATGTTAATTACCTCTCGAGATTTCCAAAGTGAATTAAAAGACCGTAAATACGTTACCAAAGCTTATGAACCCCTGGATTTTTCGACACAAAATGTCATTTATAGCATCAAATGTTTTCTGTGTGGTCCAGCATGTACTGAAGTTAACGTCATGGGTTTGTTCAATATCAACAAGCGAACAATCCGAAGTCATGGCACTAGGACTTATCATCGTCCTAATGAAAAAAGGGCAGCTAAATGTAGGTCACAGTCGAAAATGTTTCAAGATCTATTGTCCAACTTTCAGCATCCACTTGGACTCCATTATATCAAAACGATTTTATTTTCCTTACCCGTATCGTTCTTGAGGTAACTACGAGACTATAGTCTAGATCAGAGTGGTGTTTATCCACTGACTCCACAAAATAGACTCTGCAGTATTATCTGTGATGTAGCAAAATTCAGACTGTTTAAACCTGTCGGGACTGCAGAATTAAATAACAGCAACAGGAAATTTTTACATATACTTAGTACCATTTAAGAACAAAGGTTTTGACGCATTAATCAAAGCAATATACTTAATCACAAACAAGTAATATCGAAAATCCCTGTCAACTTCAATAATCATTCAGTCCCTATTATTTCCCACAGCTTCTTCAACACAATCGCAAAGCATATCTTTAGCTAAAGACCTAGATATTGAAGCTTAGTCTAAAACTCCTCTGACGTGTGATTGTTCCAGTTCACCTTTTATATACCAACCATCTGGCCAGGTTATTTCATGTAATCTGAATTTTATTGAACTCGATGGTCTCAGGAAAACTATTTCAAAAGGCCCAAAGTTCAGAGAACCTCAACGTTTCAACTTGAATCATAATTTTAAGATCATAATGGACGCAGTTTAGGAATATGCCAGATCCTGGATCAAGCGAGAATCTGAAGTTGATGACATCAACACACTCTCAGAGTGGATAAAAGCTATCCGGTCTTTAGTGTTGCGTAGAATACATAAATTTAAAATCTGCGTACAGAGTACACCCAAAGACTGTGACGCTGTATCTTGTGTTTCATCCCTTCACGAAAAGTATGTTGTAGTTCGAGCAGGCAAAGTCGCAAACAATGTTGTTTTTGTGTGTAAAAAGCCCCTTTTTATCTGGCTTTGGGTAGATAATAGTACCCCACATACAAAAAATATTACTAAAGATAAAGATGAAATCCTGGCAAATCATAAAACGTTTATGGAGTCATAAAGACAAATCTAATGATTTGCCTAGTTTCTACTGGACATCCAAACTTCATAAGTGTCCGTACAAACAACGGTACATTGACGGCTCTTCTATTTCACACCTGCGAAACTCGATGTTCTCAACCAATAAGCCGACGTCCGGAAATCCGTGATTTACACTTAATAAGTGCAGTTCCAGAAATCATATAATGCCACTCCATATAAATTCATGAAAACCCTTTTCTTGTTTCCACTTACAGTGGTTAAATTAGTTTTTTTTCTTTATGATTTTAGAATCACCCCGAAGCGTCTTGCTACACCATTGTACACTAGACACGATTGTGTATTAAAACACAGACTTTTATATGGTTTTAGTTATATTTTAAATCATTGATCAGTTTTAAATGGAGTGACATACCCCGATTTTTAAACACAGGGTCTGTCACTTTCTATTAATTAACTTTCTGGTAGTAAAATTCGGTTGAGACTATCGAGTAATTGTTCTATTTAAGAACTGTCCGTTATCCTAACTAAGATTTTGACTGCTGTGAACAAAGGTCAGCAAAAATACTGTGATACTGTTTATTCACGTAGTAGCATCAATCATATGTGGATACTCCAAAATTCAAAAGATCTTCTGAACAACTTGAAAACCCGGTCACTTTTAAAGATCCATTCGTTGAAAACATTCTATTTTTCTACACTCTTTACTACCCATTCAAAATTGAAAAATCGTTTGATTTATCTTATCAAGAGCTCATTTACTTACAAAAAAGACAGAGCTTTAAATATATAGCCTAAGTACAATAATCATCAACCTATTTTACTAAAAAAAAACTACCAAAGGGTAACACAAGATACTATACTGAAGAACAGGTGATAAGCATGCTGGAATTTCTCATTGACAACATAATTGTCCAGTTCGGAGGTTAGATATTCCAACACACAGTCCGCATTCCATTGGGTACGAATTGTGCTCCTCTCTTAGCCGACCTATTTTTGTTCACTTACGAAACAGATTTTCTGCAAAACTTGGTCAAACAAAATAAGATTAAAGAAGCTATATCCTTTAATTACTCATACAGCTATATTGATGATGTCTTTTCGCTTAATAATAGTACTCATACAGCTATATTGATGATGTCTTTTCGCTTAATAATAGTAAATTTGCCGACTATATTCCATCTATATATCCATCAGAACTTGAAACAAAGCAGACTACAGACACTGACCATTCTGTTTTTAGATTTACTTCTGGAGTTTGACAAACGTTGCAACCTCAGCACACGAATTAAATGACAAAAGAGACCATTTCAATTTTGATATTGTTAACTTTCAACACCTCGACAGTAATATTCCGTCTTTCCCAGCGTATGTGAGTATATTTTTCTCAATTAATCCGTTACACTAGAGCATGTAGTAACTATACAGATTTTTTGCAACGACAAAGACGCTTAATTCGTAATCTTTTAAATCAGGGCTTCGATAAATGCAGATTAATAGTTTTTTCTCAAGAATTTTATTGGACGATATCCAGATTTGATTGATAAATATTCAATTTCAATTTCTAATTTTATTGAAGACGGTTTTGTTTAGTTTTAGCTTCTTCTTTGAGGTTTGTCTTTATGCCACTATGGTGTGATTTTTGCACCGAACGACAAACACATTTTAGCTGAATCATGAGTCAAGGCCTGTACATCGAACGACAAAATCATTTTACCTGTGTAAAGAAGTGCAATGTTTTGACAATATCATGGCTTTGACATTTATCACAATCTGGACACACATAGGCTATAATTAGTCGTCATATAAGCGGGAGGTTGATGCATCATTTAACCTGGTTTATTTATAAAATGTCCGTTCCATTTCGGGAATATGATGGCTTGCCAAAACCGTTCTCTGTTGGGTTGTGTTTTCTTGATTATGTCGTATATTATACGGATTTTCCTTACTGGTCTCTCCCTGTAATTAATTAGGACTTTTGTTGTCACTTTTATTTGTTGAGATTTCATGAAAATAAACATTATTTTAAGGCAAAATCACCCAGGCCCCCTCCCTTTGAAAATCAAATGGTCGCCCTCTGAATGATATCTGCACTCATAGACACTCTCTGAAGGAAACTAATATGTTGAAATAAACCCTGCATAGTTTTATGTGATTCAATAATGATCAGTAATTACAGAATTTTATATCAAAACCGATTTTCCATGTTTTCTAAGGACAACATACATAAACTTTTCACAGGAATTTCGTTTGAAAAATACAGCACTGCTTGTTATGCAGTAAAGTGTCTCCTGACAATCCTTTGAATGTCAAAAACCTCCTGATCAATATACTTCAATATAACCATGATAGGACTAATTGTAAATTACCTGATTTAATTACAATTTTACGTTAAACTTACATTAAATTTCAACATGCATTTAACGTTTATAGTTGTTCGATCAATGTTCAATTCAGGTGGAAATTTTACATTACATTCTCACTAATTCCACTTGAAATTTATGTTGATCTTTATACCTGTGGATCCTTCAGAAATTTTTTTTTCAGAAAAAAACATAGATCAGCAATAACGATTTAATTTTTTACATTGCGTGGAAACTTTGATGGTTTAATAAATTTCATATGGTTATAAATGGCTTGAATCTGCAAAATGTTGCCACATTTCAAGTCAACGGTTTCGCAGCTAAATACTTTCCACTACAGCCTATGAGGTGTACACCTACAGTTGAGTCGTTACTCTTAAGCGTGTAGTTTGTACAGTGATTTTAACAGAGCAAAACACTGTCCCAAAAGCTGCTTAGTTGGGGGGACTTGTTCAACATATGTTAATTTTATCCCTGATGAAATGTGAAGGTTGTCACCATGACATCATTGAAAGATTATGACGTCTCAGTGTCCTAACTGAAAGTGGACATTTTCAGCTAGATTCACGTCTTCCCCGATTTGACTATACCGATTTTGACTTTTTCCTAGATTGACTCACTTGCAGTTTGACGGATGCTGTTAAATAGAGCAGGCCTTATGTCACTATCGGTGTCCATGGACTTTAATTTTTGTAAATTTTATTCCTTTGTTCCTTCGGTATTCTAGTGCCGTTGTTTTGTAAGGGAAATCACACTTTAAGTGCCTTTTTGTGTTTTCTCGTATATCGTACCGTCAAATTTTAGTTTTGTTTCCTTAGTGATGTTTGAGGTAACAATTTCTACTTGTCAATGTGTGAATACTAAAGTTATTCCAAAAACTTTTCAAAATGTCACCATGGTTATGTTTAAGGGCTAGAAAAGTAACATGTATTATTGATTTTAATTGATCACGTCTTTGGATTAGAAAATGACACATCCAATCAGATATCAAACAGATCTTTCAAAAACACATTTGCTTAACTGTCGATGTGACAAGTGCTGTTAACAGAGCAGGAAATGCTTATCATTCTCTGGCACCTTATGTTACTCTCAGTTCCATTAAAGTTCATACTGCGGGTTTTTTGGTTATGTATACATAATACCGAAGTTGCTTAAAACACAGTAAATAACGTTGTTTCAAGGAGTAACCTCTCATCAGCAGCATTAAAATCGAATAAATTAAATATGAAAGCCATAATGCAAAATTTGTCCAAAAAGAAGTACTCATTACCAAAAATATCGGAATAGGAAGCCAAATCTAGCACCAAGGGCATCTATAGAGGGCCATACACGGAATGAAGCCTCTGTTATTTAAAGTGGTTAGAATTTTAATAAAAAACAGTAAATTTCTATAACAAGCAAAGTAAAATTTTCTAGTCAGACAAGTCTGACTATTGGGCTGGTAAATAACCTCGGGGACCTCTGGTTCATCAGCAGTAGCATCGGCCTAATGGTTCAAAATACATACAATACCGAAGTTGCAGAAAAAACAGCAAATTTTTAAATTGTGTTTTATTTATTTTCTGTGCTTTTCCAGCGTCTAACTTCGTTGTTTTCTATGTTCTAGGTTTTGTCATGTCATTGACTTCGGTATTTGTAATTACCACCTCTTTGTTCCTTCGGTATTGTACTGCTGTTGTTATATAAGTCTTTAAAAAATAAATTCGACTTATCTGTTCTCCACTTACTGTAGTTAGTTAAAAATCTGAACCTAATATTTGAACCTGAATTGGAGTTTAACATGAATTTGAAAACTCTCTTAATAGGGTCTGTAAGTCTCGTTCAATTTCGAAACTTCCGGGTACATAACTTGTACCCGGAAGTTACATTTGTAACGAAAACATATGACATTTTAAACAAAAAATTTCAACGTCTCAATCTGAAAACGTTATACTTTGGCGGGAAACGTTTTCAAATTTTAATTTTATTGTGAAATCATGGTGTCACATGACGAGACTTACAGACCCTATTTGGTTAAGTTTACAAAAAGATACATAAAAATAGTTTTGTTTTTCTACATTTATTTTCTCCCATTCCAACCTTTCCTTCAAAATAAACATATAAGTGACGACAGCTCTTGAAAAAATATTTGCAATGCAAACATGCTGTTACTGAATTGATTATTTTTTTCCTCCGATGTAAATGCATCGGAAGTAAAATTATCTAAACAGGAATATTCGGCTTATGCTCATACTACTATTGAGTTAAAATGTTTCGTGTCACATAAAATAGGATTGAAAGATATATATTGGGCGAAAACTGGTGGATATATTTTCGCGTTTGCTGATAAATACACTGGAAGTGCAGTAGCGACACCTTCACTTTAGATACACAATTTAACACAAAATGATGCTGGTACCTACTGTTGCGTTGCGTCACAGGAACGTGGAAACAGGAAGAGTGAACCTGTTCATCTACACATATTAGGTAATGTTATGTTTTTTTTATTATTTCTACTCATGTGAGGAATTTTCATTAGAATTGTAATTCTCTTATTTTGACATATTTCATAAAAGATTGATCAGGATTGATAAAACCTTAACTATGAATTGAAGGCGGTCCTAGGAAGTAATGAACAACGGCAGTAGAATACCGAAGGAACAAAGCACAAGATTACACAAATCAAAGCCCAGAGACAAGGCAAAAGCAAGAACACCAAAAGACGGAAAACCAAAGACACCACATGCCTACAAAACACTCGAACGTTACATATACAACACAAAAAACTAAAGCACTAACAGTGTGAACTCTCAATAAACAAGAGTGACATCAGGTGCCCCGGAAGGGTAAGCATGTCCTGCTCTGTGCACAACACCCGTCACACTGTCAGTGGGTCAATTCAGGGTAAAGTCGAAACCGGTAATGTCAAATCAGGGAAGACGCAAATCTAGCTGAAAATGTCAGTTTTTATTTGTGACACTGACATTTCATATCTATCTATGATGTCGTGGTGACGGCCATAGAATTTCTGAAGGGACGAAAGTAACAAAGGCTGAACATATCCCTGACTCAGCAGTTTTTGTGACAGTGCTTTTGCTCTTTCCACAAAGTCACTGTATGTACTGCACGCTCTACAGTAACGAATTAATTGTGAAATATATACTCCATATGTTGGGGATGCAGGTATATTGCTGCAGAGAAAGGGAAAGTTTACAATTGGAAAGTCAAAATCATCACGTTTGTCATATAATCTAGATTTCAGACGTCCATGTTCGGATTAATGGGATGGTCTTCCTTTTGATTGATTATCATTCCATTCTTGGTCATGGCAGCGTTTTATACAATGATATTAATAAAGATTAAAAAGCGAAGATAATGATCATTTTGCTTCCCACAAAGCAAACGAAAAATGCAGGATCGAGGCATTTACAACCCCATAAAATAGAGGAAACCATAAGAGTTTCCACCTATGATAAAAACGCTATATTAATCACCAGTCTTTGTTAGAGAATTATTACAATTCTTTTGCATACACAGGTAAAATGAATTTTACTTTAGCTGCAGTTTAAAATCTAACGTAAATCGAACGTGAAACTGTAAATGAACCAAGAAAGTGAGATCAAAAGCTATTGATCATAACTATATTTTGACATTCAAAGGATAGTCCAGAGCCAGCTTACAATGTTAGAGCAACGTGAATATTTTAAAATTAATTTAACATTAAGGTAACGTAAAATTCATCTGAAATCTGTTTCACATGAAATTCACGTTAAAGATTTTGCATCTGTAACTTATGAATGTTTTCATTGGGAAATATGTAAATTTGGTTTCGATAAACATTCTGAAATTTACATCAATTGTTAAATCATATAAAACTATTTAAGTTTTACTTCAAATCAACACAAGTTTCATTTAGATTGTATCTATGAGTATAGAAACCCTTGCCGTGGTAAATGTTATGTGTATTACAAAAACTAGACTTAGCAAATACCTACTTTAATATCATAATTTTAGGTACATAGGCTAATAAGCAAATACATATCACCATTAGGGGCTTCTTACAATTTCTGGGTGTTAAACTTAGTTTTGACGTAGGTACTTTGAAAGGACAACAAGCGATGGGTCATACGAAATTGTTATTTATTTAAAGCAAAATTACAGGATACTGACAGGACACTAAAACATCACTTGCATCACAAAGAACCACGCTTTTACATTTAAGCTTTGATAAATAATTGCAGTCTGTCACTGCAAGAAATTAAGCTTCCACAATTCAACGAACTGATATCAAAGTCATGTACAAAACACTTTACTTATAATCTATTATGGACTTCTCCAGAGGGAACCGTTTTCCTATAGTGTTGTCTGAGGCGTATAGTGATCTAGCCGACAGGCGAGGGCACTATTCGCACCAGACAACACAATAATTAATTTAGTACATAACATAAAAAAAATCAAAATCAAAAGCAGGCAAAGTATAGTACACCGGAAGTCCAATGAGGTATAGTCCCGTCGTCTAGTATGGTATCCTGCTGTCAAGGTAAACAAATAACTGTTCAAATATAGTGACGTCAGATTATCCAGTGAAATCGTAGGATTTTTACATGTTATGTTATGTTGGAAACACAAGATTTGAGCATATTAAATTCCTTGATGGTTCAATTGTAATCGAATATATTGCTTACGGAGTTTAGATTTTATACAGAACACGAGGTGGTTTGTAATTCAGGGAATGATTGCAGAATTATCATATCCGAGACCGTGATAATAAGCAGAATAAAATTTGGTCTACTTGTCACTTGCTGCTGGGTAATCCGGGATTCGGTATTTTTGTATTTTGAGACCGCTGGGTCGATGCCACTGCTGGTGGACCAGAAGTCCCAGAGTCTATTCACCAGCCAAATCATCAGACTTGTCTAACATGAAAAATTTGATTTGCGTTTAATAGAAATTTACTGTTTTTATCAAAATTTAAACCACTAAAAAAATATTAAGTCTTCATACCTTGTATGGCACTCGGTAGATGTCATTGGAACTGGATTTGGCCATCTATTTCGATGTTATTTGGTATTGAGTACTTCTTTTTTTGACTGCTTTTGGATAACGGCTTTCCATTTTTTTTTATTCTAATGCTGATAATGACAGATAACTCCTTGAAATACGTGTACAGCACAACGAAATTTACTGTTTGGAATATTGCCTGCTACAAAACATTCTTTTCATTTATATTGCCTACTATAAAACATTCTTTTCATTTTTATAAGTCGTTTCTTCACTTTATGTTCAGGTTGAAAGTTAAGCTGCAAAATACGCAAAGAGAAGTGTATTTGCGTATACAGTTGAAGAACAATAATAAAAGCGTTGTTCCTTTGCTTTGTTATGCCTTGTATTTACTTTGTCTTTTGTACAGTTACTCCATATATATTCTCATTGTTTATTTACAACCGCAACTTTGTTCATGTTTTTTTTTATCAACAATGAAAGAATATGTAGTTAATGCACTTGGAACAAATATATGGTAAAACCAAACAATGGAACTGCGCGTTTATAATTGTTATTAATCTCAAGGTCACCATAAAGCCTGATATCAAATAAGAAAATATCGAAGTTACTGTGAATTGAGTTTCTGCATATGCGTATTTGGACAGTTTATGTCTCTTTAGTGCAGATCAAAACAAAACATTTGAAAATTCGTAAAACAAAATATGTGTAAAATCTGATAGCGAACAGATTACCAATAGGATCTAAAAAGGTTTATGGGGTTAGTGGTCATGGGGCTAAGAATCTACCTGTATTTGGTTTTTATGTATGTTTATTATACTATAGGACAACGGGACAGATAAGGGGGGATTTGGGTAACCATAAACCAGTTTAACCCTACAGCTGGCTTTTGCTAGTGCCGTAATCAAGCCCGGCTGTCCCGTGTTCCTATCGTTGCCATGGTTTGTCTTTTGTCTTATTTGTGTTTTTTTCCTGTGTAGTTCCCTGGCAGATTATGGCGTGTGATTGTAATCTTCAGCCATTGTGGATGTTTCCTGTTACCCACTTTTTTTACTTAACAACAACGTCGACAACGTCCATTGTGACGTCAGTTCCTAGAGTGTAATTATGGGAAATAAATTCACAATTTATTATCACTTTAAATTTACTGAGAAGTTTCAATCTTTTGCCGTAATCTAAATTATAGTCCAAAAATGGTTCACCATATTCTGTGGCGTGAGGTATAGAATGATGAAAATCTTGATTTAATGCAATCAAAAATGTACTTCGTTTGAAAAATACTAGCCGATTAGTTATATGTCGATACAGACTTAAAATTACATAAGGTAGTGGAGGTTGTGATATTTGAACATCGAACATTTTCATTTCCAAGGATTGAAGCTGAGAAATATACATTTATTATACCTTTAATAATTAATCTCACCGACTAGAGTTAATATTGAACACCTTATGCAAGGTTTGAAAATGAAATTAGGTGTAAATGTGACAAATTGGTGCTTGTAGTTTTTATGTTGCAAATTTGTGCATAATGCTTTTATAAGTGGGACCATTCTTCATACTGTAAAATATCAGTTCGAAAGGAAAATAAAGTAAAGTTTAAACTTGTGATTTTTTTTGTTAATATTTCAACTGAAAGAATAGTCCTTGAAGCCATAAATTTATATTCAATTTATTGTGTAAAAATTGCTGTACACTATCAACATTAGCCAATGTTCTTAGGAATCCAGGTTACTTAACCTAGAAAAATAGAAACAAAAATATAAGTTCGTTTACAAAATATATATTACACCACATTATCACATTAATTGCCATATTTTATCCACTACAGATAGTTAAATTTAAAATTTTTAAATATAACTATCGAGAGTGGATAAAAATATGTTAATAATCGGGATAAAGTGGTGTATTCTTTTTCTCTAATGATAAATGATAAACACCGAGATATTATTGCGAATAAATTTAGCAGAAAAAAACACGGGTCTTTATTCAACATACGTTGAATATGAAAATTTATCTCACGGGTCAAAATCGGTTTAAACTTGACATATCATTAGAGAAGAGGTAATGACATATCCCTAGAAATTGGTACGGCAAAGGGATTATTCGTTCCTCTGACAGACTAAAATGAATTCGATAACTCTATAAGACTAAAGAAATGAAGGTACTTTTAATACAACAGAAACGGAAATACATCCTGTTTTCAGCTGAAAGGCTATTACACATACTAATACGAACTTACTGTATATTTAATTTCTGCAATTGGCCATTTCGACAACTTATGTCTTTCAGTACAGATAAAATCTAAACATTTGGAAGACCATAACTCAAAGATGTTAAAAAACTGAAAGAGAAAAAAAAAGCTAAGGACAGACCTTTGCGTGAGGGAGATACGCCTTAGTTTTCAACAAAATTTTCAAAAATTTAGATATTGCAAGTTTCGAAATGAAATCGGCTTCTAGGTCAGCACAACAGTATTGACTACTTGGCTGTTAATTCCCTCGGGGAGTTACAGTCTACAAGCAGTGGCATCGAAACAATGGTAACAAATAACTGAATACAGACCTTACTTTAAATTTAATTTATCCATATGTCGACAACTTATGTCTGTTCAGTTCAGATGTAATCTAAACATTTGGAAGACCATAAGACTAAAACAATATAAGGCAAGTTTTTTGTTGTTGCTTTAGCAAAAGTTCCATTTAATGTTAAACTCAAAGCGCCATCGCTAGTGCAAATTATACTTTTCAAAATCTTCGACTGAAAATTTAGTAATTTCTAACAGATTTCTTTTTGGTCAGTTAATATAGATTGGGCAAGGTTTTAAGTCTCGTTTAAAAAAGAATTTTATGTAGTAAATTTCATTTCTTACAGGTTTTTACAGCATAAACATTTTAAATAATGTATCATTCACAATGCATCCCTTATTTGTTGCTAGATTGAAAAGGAAATACTTATTAATTTTTATGATTAATACATATATGTGGTGAGAAACGATAACATCATCTCTTCATTGGTGTAAGCTTTACCCCGATCGCATAAATCAATTTTTAAAATTCTAATTTTGATATTATGTTCCATTTACCAGCCCTCTTTATTTAACTGGATTGATAAATAAAAATATTATACTTTTCCCGTTTATTTGTCCCATTTCGTCGTTGTTAACAATTCCGGTCCATATAACAGCAAATAGAACGGCAACTCGGTCCATATAATATATTGTGATGTCACAAAAATTTCACTACTTTGTAATGGGCAAGTACAGTTTATAGTGTTGATGGTTTGACTTTGATCAAGAAAACATAAGGTGTATTGCCTTTTCAACATTATTTTTGCATTTTTTAAAATCAATTTTTGTCTCAGGGTTAGAAAATGACAATAACCAATCAGTAACCTAACAGATCTTTCAATATACCTCACTGGCCGTGTGACGGGTGCTTTGTGCAGAGCAGGACATGCTTATTCTTCCGGAGCACCTGGTGTCACTCTTTTATATTAAGAGTTCACACTGTTAGTGCTTTAGTTTTTTGTGTTCGTGTGTTTTGTGGGCATGTGGTGTCCTTGGTCTTCCGTCTTTTGGTATTCTTGCTTTTGCCTTCTCTCTGGACTTTGATTTGTGTAATCTTGTGCTTTGTTCTTTCGGTATTCTACTGCCGTTGTTTTATCACAGAATTGTTCATTTTTTTTCAAAAACATATTTTTACGATGAGATTTTTGGAGTGAAATACTAGAAGGTACAAGAATGAAATTGGTACATGTATACACATTTTTGGTTTTAAGTATGATATATCAAATAGTTCACTGCAATTCTGATCAAATTGCAATTTATAGACCAGGTGGTCACCCTAAAATACAATATGAGGCCTCAACTTCGCTTTGGTCCATATACTATTTTGGGGCGATCATCCGTTCCATAAAATGCGATATGTCCCTCATGGCAATGAACTATTTGCTAACCTCAGCACAGATGTACTTTGTTATTAAAGGACAAACACTTCCCTTTATTCTATTTAATAACAAAATACCAAAGTCAACTGTGATTTCAGTTTCTGCATATGGCCATTTCGACAACGAATGTCACTTCAGTGCAGATCAAATGAAAACATTTGCAAAACCGTAAACCGAAATAGGTGTAAGAGCCATATCTTAGCCTTGCGTGCTGTGTATTCAATAAATTCATGTCTCCAATACACCATATACAAGCAAATAGTAACATATCAATAAATATCTGAAGTATTTGTATTCAAAATGTTGACAGCTGAAATTTAATGACATTAAAAGTTGTTTTATTACGATTTTTAAGCCTGAATTTATATGATTTTGTCAACAAATAAAAATATCAAAGGCATTAAACGCAGAGTTTTTTTTCTATAAAATTCAAGCAGGGGGTAGCAATCCTCGTGTTGTTCACTTTCGGGAACCAGTTCTTTCTTACATGAAAGTGAAAGTGGTTGATTTTTCCATTAAAGTTTGATGAAAGATGTGTCTTCAAATTGATACTGTTGTACTTTCATTCAAAATTTCAGATATGTGAAATTTAACATGGGAGTTTTGGAGTGACTAAATTAGTTCTTATGAATATAGAAGCAAGCGAAAAAAATCAAATGACAAACTATCTCTTCTTTAGTATTTTTTGTAATTTGTACTCTGATCGCGTGACAAGTCTCATATCGCAATGATTTCAGCTGATGCATGTGCAGTTCATGCATGAAAGGTACACCTTTTGTTTGCACGGAAATTTATTTTGATCTACATAAACATGTAAACACCCATCCCATCCGCAGATAATTTTTTTCGATGTATTTTGAAAATCTTTTTTCAATTTTGATCAACTAGAAGCGTACCATTGAGCTTCATATAATAACGACTGTAAATTAGTCTCTTATGTATTATCATTGATTAATCAAAATTTTCATTTCAAAGATTTTTTCGCATTGGAAATAGTAATTACCCATGACCTCTAATTTCATAGGTTCAGTCAATCTGCCAACTTCCTCGTTGTAGGCAACGCAAACGTATTTCCCAGCGTCGCTGAGAGTTACAATATGTATGGTAAGGGAAGGTTTGGTTACCGAAACTCCTGTGTATTTATCAGGATGACTGTAGTCAGTTATATAATGTTCTAACCCTGTACTATTCCTGTACCAATATAAAAGGTCTACTGTAGAGTTGGCTGTTATTGTACATGCTAATTCGACAGTATTGCCGTTAGAAACACTGTTAGTCTGTTCATCAGCCATTACCACTGCATCTACAAAATGAGAAAGCACAAATAAGTTACTTGCATTTATTGATACATGCACCATCAATAGGGTCTTCATGTGGCACCGAGAAATCACGATAAAATTCAAATTTGAAAACGTGTAGTGTAAAAATATTACTTTGTGGAATTATGACGTCCTTATTGCTTGCTTGATACGTGATATTTTTCTGTTAAAAATGCAACTTCCGGGTACAAATTATGTACCCGGAAGTCTCAAAATTGGACGAGACTTACATTTAAGAAATTTTTTAGAAAATATGAAGATTTGGTATCTAAGTATAATGCGACTAGGAAACAGCTTATTGCTTAAGGCATTTTTCACCCTCGTTCGTCCGGAAAAGTTGTTAAAACATGTCAAAAAATGATAAAAAAAAAATTCCAGAAAAACTGGGACGTAACATACATTCTTTACCTAATAAGGGATATTGACCGGATATTTTTCATGATTCCGTTAAATTGGCTTTGGGATCCAATGACCTGGAGATTTTGCAATTATACTGGCCTCTCACTGATACTGCCGATGTCTACTGAAATCCATGATGATTCTTCACCAAACCCTTCGGGAAGTTTTGAGTTTGATTATTATTTCGTAGTGCAACAGTGTTTTACCAGCAGACTAGGCTCCTTGAGCTAGCCAGCAGTTTAGCGGCGAGCACTCTTCTAAATTACGTTTTGTCTATTCGTTCCCTTTCAAGATTGCGGTCTTAGAGTTAGTGGTCTACCTGTATTGGGTTTTATCTCTATGTTTATTATACTATAGAGAAACGGGGTAGAGAAAGGGGAGATTTGAGTACCCATAAACTGGTTTAACTGTTGCCAATGCCGGTACCAAGTCCGGTTATCCCGAGTTCCTATCGTTATCTATGTTCGTCTTTTGTCATTTTATTGTTTTTCTTGTGCAGTTCCCTGGTTGATTGTGACATGTGATTGTAATGTTCGGCCATTGTATTTTCCCTTCATCAATCACAGACCGTATAGCGTCTGTAAGTCTTGTTTAATTATGAATTTTATAGGTACACTATTTGATCCCGGATGTTACATCATTAGCAACAATTTATGACGTTTCAAACAAAACTGTTTACGTCATAATTCTCAGACGTCATTTATAGCAGGAAACGTTTTCGAATTAAAATTTCATTATGAATGTATGGAGGTCACACCAAGAGACATATAGATCATATATCAGTACCTTAGGTATAAAAAGTGTACTAGGAAATTGTAACTGACATTATTATTCAACTTAAGGAGGTTGCCTCTCATGTTTAAGCATTAACGTCAGAATTTGGGACTCCTCGTCTTTGATCCATTGAAAACCATTAGCAGCTTTTATTTCACAAATTCGTCTTATATATCTTAGTGAGAATTCTGACGAAATCTTATCCATGTTATCAAATACTATTTATTCTATAACATTCATTCATCTTGGAATCTTTCTAATGTGAAACCTATGAAAAACCAAGAAGAGTTCAGTTTCGCGTAAATTTGTAATCACTTATATTTTAACAACTTAATCACAAACCTATCATTCATTCACTTCTTTTACAAAATATTTACAATTTGTAACTTTATCTTAAAAAACTTTTTATTTTCCATATAGGAGTATTGAAAGGATATGGAGTAAATGAGACATGCACATAAGAAAAAAGTCTCTACAAATGCATGGTAAAAAGCAACCGAACAACGCTCTAATTGTTGTTCTTCATCTTGAAGTCACCATGAGGTCTTCAACAATGAGCTTTGCTCATATCTCAGAGAAAGTTAAAAACGGCCCCTAGCACCGGTCTGAACGGAATTCTTTGCACTTATCGAGTCGATTGTACGAAAACCTGACATTATAAAACAATAAGATGAACTTAAAAGAGGTGGTCAGAATTACATTTTGAAATTACGAAAATAAATACCAAAATTTGAAAGTATGATAGTACATCCATGTGAAAAATTCTCCCACGAACAAGTACACTATAACTGAAATATATAGACAGTATACATCTCTCACACGGGGAATATTTTTACGGATTCTACATTGCAAACTCCAAGACCTTATTTCATACTTGCCGAGGAAAGTCCAGGCCGAAGTACAATTATTTGTAACATCACTTTGATTTATTATCTCTTGATATGAAAGCTTACCTCATCAGTTGCTATCTGCCATTTACTTTACTTGGTTTTCTAATAACTAATTATAATTATTTATCAAATAGTATTTTCTTTCCATCTTTTTCAGAAACGATATGACCATAAGTACTTAGTTGAAATTTGGTTTTATTTTAAACTTTTTGATGAAGTGATATTCCTTGTTGCCTTTGACATGAACAATTAGTTTTCAAATAGCCAAGAGATTTTGAATTAAAATGAAAAGAAAAGAATAATTACTTGATATATAATTATACCATCTGATCGTGCATTATGTCGCCTAGCCCAGGGACAAATTCTGCCACAGTACATGAAAACCTAATACTATTATTATTATTACAGTTAATAGTATACACCTATATTTTGCCTTTAGGGTTAATAGCAATTTTATGGTTCTCTGAGACACAACTATTTCATTATTGAATGCCTGATGGAGACCAACAATAAAAGCGTTGTTCCTTTGCTTGTTTTTTTCATGTATTTGTCTCATATGCATTTACTCCATATCCTTTCATTCTTCACGAGGTTTACTATTTTTTTGTTTTTTTTTAAATCGTAAAATAATTTCATGCTATATAAATGGTGAAAAATCTATAAATAAAAAGTCATGAATTTCAACCTAATAAGCCAGAAAAGAACATAACCCATAAGTATGATGGCTATATCTTTTTTCGTTTGTTTTGTGGAAGAAGGCAAAATGATCATTATCTTCGCTGTTTAATCTTTATTAATAACATTGTAAACAACGCTACGATGACCAAGAATGGAATTATAGTCAATCAAAAGGAAGACCATCTCATCAATCATTACTTCCTAGGACCGCCTTCAATTCATGGTTAACGTTTTATGAATTTTAGCGTAGTATGTATATTACTTCAACACTATCAATCCAGATCAATCTTTTACAAAAATATGTCAAAATAGAATTACAATTCTAATGAAAATTCCTCACATGAAAAGAAATAATAAGAAACATAAAATTACCTAATATGTGTTGATGAAAGGGTTCACTCTTCCGGTTTCCGCGTTCCTGTGAGGCAACGCAATAGTAAGTACATACCAGAATCGTTTTGTGTTATATTGTGTTTTTAAGTGAAGGTGTCGCTATTGTACTTCCGGTGTGTTTATCCTAGGTAACATCCACCAGTTTTCGCCTAATATAAATCTTTCAATCCTCTTTTTTATGTGACACGAAACATTTCAAATCAGTAGTTGTACTAACATAAGCCGTATATTCCTGTTTAGATATTATTACTTCTGGTGCATCTACATCGGAAGAAAAAGTAATAGCACGTTTGCATTGCATTGCAAATATTTTTTCAAGAGCTGTCGTCAGTTACATGCGCATTGTGAAAGAGAGGTTGGAATTGAAGAAAATAATTGTAGAAAAACAAAACTATTTTTATGCTTCTTTTTGTAAACTTAACCAAATAGGATCTGTAAGTCCCGTCATGTGACACCATGGTTTCATGGTAAAATTAAAATTTGAAAACATTTTCCGCCAGAATACATGTATGACGTTTTTAGACTATAACGGTCAAATTTATGTACCCGGAAGTTTCGAAATTGAACGAGACTTGCAGATCTTATGAAAGGAGTTTTCAATCAATAACTTCAACTTTATGTTAAACTACAATTCAGGTTCGTTCACTCCATATCCTTTATTTTTTCCTATCAAATATTAAGTTCACATATTATAAGTTTTTAACTAACTACAGTAAGTGGAGAACAGATAAGTCGAATTGATTTTTTAAAGACTTATATAACAACAGCAGTACAATACCGAAGGAACAAAGAGGTGGTAATTACAAATATCGAAGTCAATGACATGGTAAAACCTAGAACATAGAAAACAATGGCGTTAGACAGCTACAAAGCACAGAAAATAAATGACACATAACCAAAACACTCACAGTGTTAACTACAATGGAACTGAGAGTAACATCAGGTGCTACATAATGATAAGCATGTCCTGCTCTGTTAACAGCACCTGTCACACGGATAGTGAAGCAAATGTTTTTTTGAAAGATCTGTTTGATAGTTGATTGGATATGTTATTTTCTAATCCAAAGACGTGATCAATTAAAATCCATGGTACATGTTATTTTTCTACCCCTCAAACAAAAACATGGTGAAATTTTGAAAATTTTTTGCAATAACTTTAGTATTCAGATATCGACAAGTAGAAATTGTTACCTCAAAAAGAAAAAAAAACTTAAATTTGACGGTACGATATACGAAACAACCCACAAAGGCACTAAAAGTGTGAACTCCCATTAGGTTGTAGTAAGTTGAGGTTTTCGACATACACAAAAATCATTCGGATTTCTCGGATTTTATCCGTTTTTACTATGTAAAATATTTTGTTCCATTACACCCGATTTTTGAGTTATGCAAGGTTTCAGTAACTAATTTAAGGTCAGTAAGCAAGATTTCATTAGATTGAAGATTTTCCTTTCATTTACAGAATGTACAATATTTGTGCTATTTCTGTCTATATAAGGTTTTATCATATTTAAATGACACAACCTATTATGTCTACGTCTGTCAGGTGTTTTAATAATATAATTTAAATAACTGATTTTCTTTATAATATATGGACCAAAATATCTGGCTTCAAGTGGCTTTCTAGGAACAGGAAGTAAAACAAGTACTTTATCACTAGGGTCAAAATTACGTTTTTCAGAATTTTGGTCATATTTAGCTTTCATAGATTCTTGACTGGATTTAAGATTTTTATTGGCTAGATCACAAGCTTTAACAAGTTTAGTGCGAAAGTCTGAAACGTAATCAAGGAGATTTAAATGGTCTTTTTCATCAGATAAAATTCTATATTAATCTAGGAGAAAGACAAGTTATATCCTGAAAAAAAAATAGATTTTGAAGTGTTATAACTCCCCTTTGGGACGTTGTCTCTTTGACACATTTCCGGTTTTCCTTCTTTTTTTTCTATTATATAAAAAATGGCAATCTAAATACATGTGTATATGCCTATTTTCACAATTCACCAATTCAAGTGGATGACATCAGTTTATCAGAAAATCAGAAAACATTTTCATAAAATTTTAAAAGCAAATACTTCTTTCTGTCCCCTCGCACAAGGGAAAATATTGTTTTCACGGTGCAAGTTTTTTGTCTTAGAAAAAGCTTGTAAGACAGGCTACACACATTAATACCCACAGATATTTTCTCATACCAATATTCCCTTTTTGGTCTACTTGAATCGAAAAGTATCAAATCTAATACAATTTAAATCAGTATCGACTGCCTTTGAAAGACAAAATTTGAACTAAAACACATCATAAATGATTTAATCTTAAGCATGAAATAGCCCCAAACTTCAACGCATATTACGACGTCTAGAAAAATGAAGTAATTCATTGATGTCAACAATGGCGATTCGACGGGTAATTTTTCTATTATTTTGTGCTGAGGGGGGATAATTTATCACATACCAGTGAAAGCGCCAAACAAAAATTTCAGACACCTTTGGGTAAGATTTCAAGCGTCTCGGACCCAGAAATCTTCCTCCGAGTGCTTCAAATCTTACCCTTAGGTGTCTGAGATTTTTCTGTTTGGCACTCTCCCTTGCATTTGATTCATATACTGTAAACATGGAAATTTTCGCTATAATAGCGATCAAGAGAAATCCGCGAAAATTCCCCAACACGAATAGCACAGTCAAGAAGTCTTACATGTTAAAGCAATGACATTGTAGGACATATAACTAAGGCTCTTATCGCGAATATTACCCCTCGCGAATTGTTTCTCCAACAAAATCGCGAAAATAATACGCCGCGAAAATTTCCACGTTTATAGTAATCTCGTCTTACGTCATAAACATAGAATCTTGCTTTACAAAGGATCACATCCATTGAAAAAAAGTTTAGATGGCAGAAAACATTTCTAATCAGAGAAAATCCCAATCACACGCCACAATCTACGAGGGAACTGCATAGGAAATACACAAATAGATGATAAAAGATAAACGACGATAGAAACTAGGGATATCCGGATTTGGTACCGGCTTCAGCAAAAAAAAAAGGTATTGGTTGATCCGATATCCTACATCATCCCCCCTTCGAGGATATTAGAAATAAAAACGCCTAAAATTTACAAAAGGAAAGATCTATGGTCTTCCTAACCGACTAGTTTTTATGATGACTAGACGTTTTAGTAATCGAGCATATTCAGAACACAACAATTAAAAGTGATTGTACAAAATCTCGCATAATGAGGTGCACATCGAGGAAGCCTCAATTCATGTGCACTCTGGCATGCAAAATTTGTTCCATTCTTGTTCCAGTATAATTAATCTTTAGACATTCACTTTTGAAAATATCTTTAAAGACTTACTATCTACGATTAGTTATTCCACAATGTGAAAGTCATAGGTAAAACGAAATTTGAAAATTGCATTTGTATGGATTTCGGAAACATTTAGCAACTTTTGTGTAAATAACGTACTGTCTTCAAACTTGGTATGTTAGTTCTTTACTATAAAACTCAGACCAAGGTCGATTTTGGGTTCAGAGGTCCTAGGGGTTCAAGAGATATGTCCCTTGAAACTTTGAAATTTAGTGAACTTTAGGGTTTCTGACTGATAACTTGTGAACAAAATAACATACTGTCTTCAAACTTGGTACATAAGTTGTTCACTATATATCTCAGACCAAGTGTAATTTTGTATTCAGCGGTACATTGGGTTCTGGAGTTATGCTACTTTTAAAATTGAAATTTTGTGAAACTTGGCGGGGTATCATGTAATGCACCATTACTATTTTTTAAGTGTAAAATGTGAAAAAAGACAGACAATACAAAATTTTATCTAAAATTGTAAAGTTACAGATCTAAATAGAAAACTGACTACCTGTAATTACTCCTAGTTCCATAGCAAACAAATTTTTTTCTCTAGTTGTATTTAGAAATTCGGAGGCAGATAATCTGCATGTCTCTAAAGAGGATAGATAGAAATATATTGATAAAAAGGAAAAAATAACAAACAAAATAAAACATCACTTATTAGTAAAAAAATAATAAACTAATGAAGTTTGAATTTTTTATAGCATATTAAAATATTAAACAAAATTAATATAATGAATGTGAAGAGAAGAAATGAGTAAATAACTATTTCTAAATTAAATGCAAGCAACATTTGAAGCAACTGAATTTGAAAAAGTAAGTTTGAAAACGTAATTATGTAATACTAATTTTCAGGAACATTTTTTAATCCATAATTCAACAATTCACATCATAAACTTTAAAACTATTCAACAATTGTTGAATAACTCTTACTATTGGTAATGAACATTTAACAATTTTTTAAATAAAAGCATATAAAACAAAATGTTCTAAACAAACAATGTTAAACATAAAAAAACAAATTACCTGCTTTATATCAATACCTGAAAAATAAATGAAATTAATGCATGCATCATCTGCACTCTATATATTATTATCGTAATTTTGTGTAGCACCGGCTTTCACAAAAATATATGCCGATATTGTCGGGTCTGTGTACTATGTTTTATCCCCGCCAATACACAGGCAAAATTCTTATCTCCCTTGATTATTGGAATACACAAACAAACAAATTGATGAAGTTGTGGTGAAGGAAAGCAGATTTTAACTTTAACTGAATCAAATGACAATCATTGCATTGCCGTTGATTTGAATAAATACTTGTTCAATCAAAGTGTTGAAAACACTGAAGAAAATGATCGTCTCATGATTATTTCAAACTTCAATGAATTTTGAACAGAAACATGTCTATCTGTTAATTATTTAACAAAACTAGAATAAACAATGAATTTTCATCACCATAACAGCACATCCTGCTTTACAGTCTGTATAAAATTTTCAAGTCTATAATCTATGATTAGCATGAAGTTGATAATATCATAATTTGCTTTTAATTAGCACAACTGACATTGATATCCCAAAGGTGAATTATTATCTATAAATCATCAGTTCTCACAGTATATTAGTAAACATAGCAATTATAACACCTTTTTAAGAGACAAAATAAATGCATCATCTCTTCTGTAAATAATATTCTATCAAAATTTTTAAAATCAATTACAAAAATACACTTTTGAAAATAACTTTTTTCATTGCTGCTAAATTGCAATTGACCGTTATTAGTAAGTTAACAAGGTTGAAACATTGGGACTGTGTTACAGCCTGCTTACTGCTCTCCAATCTGAATCCGATTTGATGAAGCTAGTGCATTGTAACTAAACAGATGATAACAAGGAAAACTGATCTACGATCATTTTCAAAAATCACATCAAAACAGAAGAAATCGCGGAGCATTCGAAGTGTATATTCCAGAGTTGTGCATCGTCGGCGACAGTCACAATACACATTTCCTTTAGCGAAATCACGATTGGTATGCAATCCCCAAGATATGTATTTTCTACGATATATCCACGTGACATTTCGATAATCCATTTGGATATCTATTGATTAAATATCCGCACGTCAAAGTATTAATTTCCGCGCGTCAGTATTAATTTTGGCACGTCAGGCTAAATCTCCGGTCGTCAGTCTTAATCTCTGGCGGCCAGTATCAATTTCCTTGGCACATTATTAATCTCTGTGGAAGAGTATTAAAAATTAATAATGTGCAAAGGAAATTAATACTTTTATATCTCTAGTGTTGGTACATTAGTTGTTGTTGTTATGGTTGACGGTTCTGGACTTGGCGTGGTAGACAGGGTACTAGTAGTTGCTGTCGTAGTTGTTTGCGATTGAGATGCAGCTGTTGATGGAGTTCCTCCAATCATTTCAAAATTTTGAGTTTGATTTCTGGTTAGTACCATACACTATCTGTTTTTGGATCTTTTTGATTCTCAGCCACTTTTTATACACTCTAAAAGATCTGTTACTTAGTAATAGTTTGATACTCATTTTAAGTAAATTACTTAGTAATTAATTACTAGTGATTACTTAGGCATGATTGATTTTTACTTATTATATATGTGTTTTACTTACCTATTACTTAAATGCATTTGAATTACTTATTTTGTCAAATGCTTTACTAAATGATACTTGTTTTGAGTAAAAACAATCTTTCTGAGTATTGCAGTTGAATATTAATTGCTTGATTTAAGAACAAATATCGGCATCTTGTATATATACTGAATTTACCACGGGTTTTCACACCGAGTGTAATAGAAGCCAAAATATAGGCTTAAAGGGCAAACCCAATGCTAAATCAGTTTATATTCAGGCTCCCATGAATTATTTCGTTGACACTGAAATGGCTCTAGGGAGATGAAATTGTTTTAGTGTTGGTGTATGAAAACGCCATCAAACCCTGTAAAATATGAAGTATTTGGTTTATGGCAAGGTAAACTGTCTATGACATTATTCAAAGTGCTGTGGTTTTTCTATGACGTCACCTTGAGTATATGCTGGTTTTACCAAGAATTGGAAGGAATTTATAAAACTACTTTGAGATTATGTTGTTTGTACCGAGAATTGGAGGGACGTCATACTAGAATGATTGACAAAACCCCACTTTTATTTGAAACTGGTGTAAAAGAGCTAGTTTGACAGTGTTTTTTTCTGGTTAAAACATCAATTTGAAATGACAAAAAAATATCTTCCTTTTCTTAAAATCTGTTCACTTTAAAACTCATGGATACCGCCTGCTTGGTTTAAATTATTAAGAGTTTCAGAGAATATTCTTAAATATACAATGATAAATATATATCAAATAATTAGCCACCAGTGAACTGAACTGAGCCATTTGATTCCGTCGAGCCACATTAAATTAAAATTTTTATTCCATTATGTCATCTGATTAAAACGGATAGTATCTACAAGATCATAATAATTCGGAATATATGTACGCCTTTTTCTCACCTTCATATACATAAAGAGCCGATGAACAAAGATATTGTCTAAATTAATTAGTTTCAAACCTTGAACAAGGGTTGGTTCAGATACTTCATAAGACTGCTAGCAGGCACCAAACTGTTGTTTCAATGTTGGCGGTTAATGTCACGTTGAATTTCCTTTGTTGGATAAAATTGAGTATCTATCAGTTTTATGAGGGTATCTTCATAAAAGTATACTAAAAATAAAAGTCCAAAGTCCATTTTTTTATTTTATTTATTTGTTTTGTTTTATTTATTAGTTTATTTTGGTTTGAAATGTGAAGTATAAGTAGAAAATATCCGGACTGTTGCGTGGTCGAATCCTATTTAAGCACGATATCAGGCTAAAGTAAAACTAAAAGGGTTATAGCCCCTTTTCCCCGTGTCCCTTTTATACTATCATTCTTAAAGACTTAAATTAGCAGATTAGCACCACCCGGGGGAGGGGGGAACTCTCATATATTTTGTACGGGGATAGGGTCCGAAAATTGTACCCGAATAAATACTATACTATGATCGAAATTCATACCCGAATATTTACTGCCCTTTAATATGACTACCATAAAATACTAATGTACAAATGTAAATTTATTGTATAATTAGAAGAAAAAGGGACAAATTCTAAAATGCCATATAAAATTTGTCAATTCCTAAAAGATATTTTCTAATGAATCTGCTCACAATATTTATGCGATATTGAAAAAAAACCAACCCAATCTAAGACCAGATGTGTTGAAAATAGACCCAAACAAAGATGAAAAGGGGAAAAATGAGCATCAAATAAATACTAGAATTTGTAAAATAAGCACCAAAGCCCGTATACCAATATATATAGGAAGTTACCCCTGCGGGATTAGCACTTTTTTAGTGGTTTTTAAATTTAATTAAAAAAGTAAAAATATAGTGTAATAACGTTTAAATATTTTTGTTTATATTGATACTAAATCAATATATCCTTAAGTAATTATATGACCCATATGTGATGTGATAGCATTTCATGTTTGAAACATAATCCAGATGTTTGTAATTAAGGTCAGATTTGAAATTGTTTTACATGTTGTGTAGTGTGTGAATGGAGGCCGCTTAATCGGTGCCCTTTAATGATGTCCAGTAAGTTACTTTATTTATATTTTGTGAAAAATTTAAAACGTCAGAGATAAGTAAATACATTTAAATGTTTATTTGCTAAAACAAATAATTTTTATATAAATATTTTGAACCGGGATTTTTGTATATACTCTAATCATGTAATTCATTTGAGTGTTCAATGTGAAAATGTCATTTATTTATTTTGAATTATCATGTCCGAATGAGTGGCTTTCTTCATAAAGTATAAATCATTTATTTATTTATATATAATATGCTATAAAACATAATAATTGCGATAAACAAAATCAAATTTACTAGCAGTGCATGTATATGAAAAAGAAAAGAAATGGGGTAAATGTCAAGGAGACAACATCCCATATCCAGGTTAAAACGACCCAAAACAAAGCATCTAGGGGTCACCGTACGGTCTTCAACACAGTGAGGAACCTCACACCATATAGCAAGCCCTAAATGGCCCCAAAAAGGGTAAAAAGTGAATAAATCAATGGAAACAAACCACATCCAATAATCCAAATATCAAGGAACTAAAATTTCATAAGAAGACACGGAAAAACTAATTGGTCTTGTTTCTTGTCCTAGATTTTTAGGTCCATTAAATTCCTGAAAATAATGATATGATGTTTTCACTTTTGCATATTGTTCATGTATATTTTTGTCAGGTTCGTCGTGCTCGGCATGAACATGAAATTACGAACCCTCAGTGCAATAAGAGACCATTTTGAGACAAACAGAAAGAAAATGGATTTTTGTATTCCTTCTAAAAACTATTTATGTGCTATATCTTACTATTTGTTAGCACTGTTTAGTTTTTGAACAGAGTACAATAATATTCAATTCATTTAGGCCCTTCAACAGTCAATAAAGGTAAGAAATTAAATGCATGCATTTTCAACGTTAGTTATTGCATTTCAATCACTCAAAAAAGTGATTGCTTTACTTGTTATATTACACATTACAAGATTGAGTAATCAAATTACTCACATCAGAGTAATAAGATTACTTATTCCAATTACATAAACTAGTAAATCTATTACTTGTTTTAGTAGTTATATGATTTTATTCTGGTAATCATGGAATGTACTCGTTTTATTCGTAATACGTAATGGTCCTACTTGATTAAATACCTGAAAAAAAAAGTGAATGATTTACTAGTATTGTGTATAAAAATACTCATTTTAGTAATACAATTACTCAACCTACGAGTGGAATGAGTAATTTCATAACTTGTTTTAGTTACAATTAATACTAGATTTTGTATTTGAACTACTTATTTTCAAGTATTATAGTTACTTATTTTCATATTAATTTAAGTAACCGTTTTACTAAAAGAAATTAGTAAATTCATCACTAAGTAATTGGAATACTTAGTAATTCATTACATAGTATTACTAGTCATGATTGGTAATTACTTAAGATTCTGAATACTTTAAATACTTAAATATTTACTTAATTTGAGTAACTGATTACTTGTTTTAAACAATAGTAAGGAATATTTTTTTAGAGTGTACTGCAGTTGGGTGTATCGTATTTTTGCAGTGTTTGGGGAACTGCAGGCAGAGTCTTAACCGAACTACAATAACAACTCGGGTTCTTTGGTAGTTCGCTGAAATATATGATAAAATCTTTAATGCTTTATTTCGTTCCTCAATGTACACATTTATGATGCTAAACATATAGAAATACAATATAAAACAATCAATTCAAAAATCAGATATTTAATAGTTTTATATTAATATTTTCTAACATTTCTAAGTTAGATTTCAAACAGGGAACCAGTATATAAAATAAAAATCACAATTACAAGATAAAATCATAACTAATGATAAAAATGCTAAAGTCAGATTTAATGCTTATCTCTGTGATTGATTTCGACAATTTGAGTTTGTTCGAACAAATCTCGAATCTAAACTATACGTGAAAATCAAAAGGTTCATGTTTTCAATATTGAAGATTTATAATTAAAATTCTATTTAATTTCTTGACTTGTTTTTGAACTTTTGAAATGAGACATTCTAAAAAATAATTATAAAACTTTAAATTATTTTGAATTTATCATTAAAAATAAACAATATAAAAATCTTTGTTCATTTAAATAACTGGTCCCTAACATTTATTTCTGGTTGTAGTGCACAGGATCAACATAACTATTTGCACAAACATACTCATAAATATATACATAACACTTCAATAAAATGCTCATTATATCCGTAGAAAATAAAACGCTTATTTTTCTAAATACACTTCAATTAAATTTGTCATTTTTTATTTCTGTAACTGAAGAAACATACATTGACGAACAAGAACATAGCTATACGGTTACTCCGCCAAATTAAGATTTAAGGTTTTGGCATATATTTTAAAGACACAATAAACGGATAATTCTATTTCTCAACAATTTTGAAATAAGCTTACCAGCTTGGGACAATTGTTCTTGTCTTAGGTTTGTGCATAATTTGCAAGAAATACATTTGGCAAGTTGTTTTTCGAAAAATGTAAAATTATCTCTCTTTAATATAGCGCAACCTAAATTAAATCTTGCTGAACCGATTTGTGAAAAAGTTAAATGTTAAATAAATTTTACTGATTAAATGCATAGAAATAAAACTTAAAAAATCAAAGTCAAATGTTAAACAATTTCAAAATTTACCAATTAAATGCATAAATTAAAATGTTAGAAGTTAAAGAAATATAGTTACAAAATGCACGTACCTGAAATATATGATGAAAATCTTTAATAAGTTGTAATACTTTATTTCGTTCCTCGATGCACACATTTAAGATGCGGCAATCATAGGAACATCGCTTTATATAGTGGATTAGCAATAAAAAATGGCTAACCAATAAAAATCAAATTCTGTTAATACCACAGGTATCAATCACAATTTTGACCAATGAAACAGAAATAAAAATCAAATAAGTGTTTCTAGGGGGTTGTTCCCTTCCCACCAAACACGAAAATTTTTAAAACATTTTTTAAAGGTTTTTAAAAGGTTAGTTAATAGAAAACGTTACAGAAACAATTTTTAACGTTTTTCTTAAATGTGTTCATGAAGCGTTTTCAATACGTTGCGTTAGACCTTAAGGTGTCTCAGTGGTATTATTCCGCCATTTTTGTCTATTAATTGTTCACTTAGGTTTCATTCTTTAAGAAATTTGACAAAATGGTTATTTAAAATGATAGGAAAGTTCAAATGTATTTAAAATTAATATTCCTAATCATTTTTATAACATTTTCGTTACAAAAACATGAGCTAAAACACATTTCTATGTAAAATCCTAAAATTTTCAATTTCAGATTTTGCGCTTAAATGCACGGTGACCCCCAAATTTTATTTTCCATTTTGATCAATAATACAATTATGTTTCTACACAGAAAATTTCATAAAATTCTATAATAGGAAATTAATACCCTGCAGACACCTTAATAAAACGTTTTTATATGGTTTCTTTTGAACTTTTTTTTTCTGAACATTATTAAAACGTTTCATCAACGTATATCAAATGTTTTGATACGCGTTTTGAAAACGTTTCATAAAAACATTGAAAAAAACGATTAATTGAAGTTTCTTTCAGACGAACTTTAATTGGTTTTGAAAACGTTTCATAAAAACACTGAAAAACGTTTAATTGAAGTTTCTTTCAGACGTACTTTAATTGGTCATGTCAGAAACATATAAATATTTATCCGAGGTTGTTTGAATGAATGAATAGTTAAAAAATAATATGTTGTTTACAGGTAAAACATCTTTGACATTGTGTGTACAGTGTTTAAAAATAATGTATATGATTATATTTAAAATAAAAATAATGTATATGACGTATTTAAGATCAGAGGTTAAAGATCAGCAACTGATGTGTTGCATTACCTAAATTCAAATTTTCGGCGGAAAGCCGCCTCACACAACAATGCATGTATCATGTGTATCAAGTTCAAGTTTCTTTATTTCTCAATTAACCTCTGTACAGTGATATGTATCAGGATGGATGCAAGAAGAACTGAGAAAATAAGTATTTTATTCTTTATTTATTGTACAGATAAAAACTGAATGTACCTCAAAACATGAGAATTTAACATTGTTAATCATATTCATCGGCTCTGACAATGCACGACAAAGCACGATTCGGCCCGAGATTTTGCAATATGGCACCATGAAATATATGCGTTTTAAAATTAGATAATGAAGAGACTTAAACAAAATACACTTATCCAAGAATTACACACAATTATCAATGCACCATAGTTTTATACTGTAAATTAATAGAGGCTCTTGCTGATAATAAACAAATATTGAAATCTACACAAGAATCGCCTTTGCATTTTATGATCAGTGATGACCAGTGATGTGTAGTTAGGAATTTGACTGCAGACGATAAAATTATCTTATCAACACGTGTGTAATATCTATGAGTGGTGAAATAATTGAAAGGTATCTAAAGAATGTTTCTAGATACATATTTTCAGCTTGAATATTATTTTTGTTTCAGGAACCAAGACTTCACCAGTCAGTTTGTCATTATCCAGGGGTCGTTATTTGATGGTTCCACTAAATGAGTGCTGTTTCGCCAATTAATTTGTAATATTTTGGAAACTATTTCTATATGGATTAAGACGATTTTGTTGAAGTTGGAAGCAAGTGGTGCACTAATGACTATAAGCACTATTACTGATCAAAATGGACTATGTCAAAATGTCACATCTAACTTTGCCAGATAGAATGATTTTTATTTATATTCTATTCAATGCTATTGAAAGCTTCCAAGCACATAAAGAAAAAAAAACATGTTTTGTTTTTAAAACAGGAAAATGGAACAGAGACCTTTCATATCTGCCATTCAATGTGTTTTATGATTCGTTATTTTGTTTATTTGTTCGGCGAAAGGACCAACCATGCCAACTGCTGTTTTGTTTTATATCTAAATAAACCGAATATTTATTATTTCATCTTTTATTGAGTTATTTTAGCATTATAGATGACATGTATCTCTTTACTGAGGACAAACTAAACTGAATAAATGTGTATGATGTAATAGAATAGTCCGTTCATTTAGTAGTGAGGACAAGGATTCATCTCTGAATTTCAACTTTAATAATTTTGACACACTAGGTAAATTGCACATTTTAACAACTCCTGTCTCAGAATATATAACAAAAATTTGTAAAAATTCAAAATGTGTAGATTTTGATAGTGTATCATCAAACATGGTTCCCTCATGCAATTAGAAATTTTATGGACGTACCAGCTGCTCTGTAAGAGTTAAGTTTCTGTTGTATAAATCACACAAAGTAACATTTATTTGTGTTATTTTTGTTACTTTAATTTTTGGGTTTTATTCTTGATTCTGTAAACAATTGGGTTCTTGGTTGATGTTTACTAACTTTACAAATAAAAATAATATGTTGACAAAATACATCTGAAACGTTTCTACAGCATTATATTTTAGTAATAAAGACACATAAAAAAACGTTTTTAAAATGTTGTAGAAATGTTTCTATAAATGTTTGCAGAAACGTTATATCAGCGTTTAAACAAGGTTTTGATGAAACGTTTTAGAAAACGTTTAATAATTTAACCAAAAACAAACACCACAAATACTGGTTCATGAAACGTTGTGTAAAGTGCCTGTATCACCCTGTCCACACACACAAAATGTTTATCCAGTCATTTCATCTATAGTTTCACCTTTCTCTAACCTATCTCTATCCTTTCTAATATAAGCCGGAATTTTCCTGTCCCTACATGGTTTCATTCGATCGTGGTTAATTACCATTACATTACTTTGCATTTTAACTTTGTGAACATACGACGTTATTCCTTTGACTACAATGGTGGACCTTTCCACGGTGGGTTTCCAATTTCTTACAACAGCCTTTTGGAGTAGCCATCTCCAAAATGTACACAAAGTTACCTACTTGTACTCTGATTTTCGAACATTCAAGTCATAGTCCTTTTTTCATATATTGCTGATTAGTCTCTAACTTTTCTATTGCTATCTCATGCGTTTCATGTATGACTTCCTTTAAACGTTTCACATATTCGTGTTCTGTCTCTTCATTGTTCCTACTTATTTTTCCAAAAACAAGGTCTGTTGGTAAACATATTTCATGCCCTAACATCATCCGATTAGGCGTCATTCCAGTCATCCTATTGACTGACGATCTAATACCACTTGCTAATTGTGGTAACTTTGAAAGTGAACTATTCAAATCAGTGTGCGAGACACTGGGTACACAAAAAACGAGAACAACAGCTTATAGGCCGTCTGCTAATGAACAAGTTGAAGGTTTTAATAGGAAACTAATGGATAGTGTGAGATGTTTTGTGAATCAGTCCCAAACAGACTGGGATGAGTATTTTCGACCTTGGTCGCTATGAATAGTAAACCGACATCCAAAACGAGAATGCGTTCACAGCAGCTTTAGCTGAAGCCTGTGCAGTTTGATACTATCTCTAACCATTTTGTAAATTGACCTACCATAACTAAAATGTTTGTATTTCCATTTTTCGTACCTGGTAGAAGTCAAAGAAAATATATATGTACTCTCTTCATAGGAGCACCAGCATGAAAATTGGCCATCGGACATTTCTGTTTTTTACTAGCCTTTTTGCACAAGTTACAGTTTGGACATGTTTTACCATAAAGTTTAAGTTGCTCATTCATTCTGTACCAATAGTTCTTCGCTTCGATTCTTAAGCTTGTGCGGTTGACTCCAACATGGCCTGTTAAAGTCAAGTTATTTAATTTCAGTACTTCCTCTTTAAATTCTTGTGGAATGACTAATCGTTCAAAATTGGCTTTCGACTTTTGCCAAAGTCGTCCTTTTTCGTCTAAAAGGCATTGCTCCTTGTTGGTAAAATATCTTTTCGCTGCAAGGCTTGCAAATTATAAAGCTTTATCCTCTGGTTCTTTCTCATTCTCAAGCCATTTTCTTATAATTTTCAAATCATTGTCACGCTCTTGTGCTTCTCTTAACTCACTAAACGAGTACTGAGCTTCTGTCTCAGTGGACTTTGTACCGTTATTAACGGTATTTACGTTAATATCCACGCTCACTTTGCGTGGTTAGGATAGAGCATACTGAACCTTTCATTTTCCGCTAATGTATCAAAACAGTCGTCAATGAGGGGTAATGGATAAATGTCTTTTTCGTCACTGCATTCTATAGTCTATAGCATAGCGGACTTTGCCGTCAGATTTGAGGATCACTACAGGCGGTGAAGCCCATTCAGAAGTAACTGGTTCAATCACATCAACCTATTCCATCTTTCCAATGTGTTGTAACTCCTCATCTACAAAGTGTCTAGGTTCTCCTCATTTGTTGTTTTATCGGTAAGGCGTCGCATGTGTCAATACTATGTTCTACCCCTTTGAAATAGTCAATATCGAATTCGTCTTTGGAAAATATGTCTTGGTAGTTTAGTAGTTTTTTTTTCACTTTCATTTAAGTGTTCACTAGAGATTTGTAACAATTTTGGAGGAGTTCCGTCAAAACGGATATTTGCCGTTCATCGGTGTTTTTTCACTGGAGTAACTTCCTCCACTTTCTCGGCTTTCCCTACTACAGTACCTTTTGCTATTGTCACTACTTTGTCGGATGTATTGAGTAAACCCAAACGAGGTTTCATTTGATTTTGATAAACACTTCGTGATAACGAGATAGATTTCTCCTCTATTTGAACATTGTCTTACTTAACTACAAAATACCATAGGTCTGTCAAGTTCACCATTGACATGTACTAATGAATTTTGCGGTAATATTGTTTGGTTTGGAATTGAGACTTTAGAACAACTGGAATAATTGCAGTTTACAATTGCAGTTTTATCTGAGTAAAATCTGAATTCTTGACGATCAATAGTCATTTTTGATACTTCAATATCAACATATGTAACCTTAAAGTTTAACACTAATAGCATATCGTCAGTGATTCGTGCTACATACATCTCAGTTTTGTATCAATATCTCAACTGGACCTACTATTGATGTTTTCATTTTCATTCCCCTACCTGCAGTATTGACTACAGTTTCTCTAAGAACTGTTGGTTTTGACTTTAAAGACTGATAAAACTTATCTGATATAATTGACACTTCAGCAGCTGTGTCAACTGCTGCTTGTACTGGTGTACCCATAACCACTTAATCAATTTTCAATAATGAAGAGCCACTCATTTTACCTACTGTTAATGACTTTTCTTCCATTACTTTAGTTTGTGTTTTTGATTCCCCATTATTAAAATTTTCATTGGGCCGTGGTAACGGCGCTACATTTTGTTCACTCGTCTCCGCCTCAGTGCCTAATTTTGGACTTTTATTCACTTTTTTACCTTTTCTGTTTTTTCGCTTTTTATCCTTTTTTGTTGACGTCATAGTTCCACATTCACGTGTTACTGTTCTGATTTCTGGGGGATATTGTTCATCCGTTTTAGTTTTATTTTGCTTTAACACAGTTGGCTTATTTTCTGACTGTCTAGCATTTTGTTTTGGACATTCCCGAGCAAAATCGCCAAATCCTGAACAATTATAACATTGTAAATTTCTCTTTCTTAAGTTTACATTGTCTCTATTTCTGTTATCTTGATAGTCCCTATTCCTGGTATAAGTATCATATCCATTTGTGCTATAAGTGCTTCTATTACTAGTGCTGTATCTATATCGATTGTTGACACTGTCACTCGGTCTATTATTGATATTGCTTCTACTTATATTATTAATCTAATTTGTTTTTGCTCAACCTTTCTTAACTCTGTACGCAAGTTTTTGAACATCTGATTTGACATCAATGTTTGTTTGTAAATTACCTATTGCCAGTTTTACACTTTCTTCAATCACAGATTTTATATCAGTTATTTGATTTTCCGACTGATCTGTTGGTGACTGGTTTTTTTTATTTGTGATTTATTTGTAATGTGCTGCACTATTGTGTTGTTTGTTCCATAGTCACGGAGAAAAGGGCATGGCTGGATGTATATTTTACTCATTACGAGGGGTAATAGTCGCTGCAAGCACCGTTTACTGATATACACGCCGATCACGTAAAAAAATGGTATGAAAAAATATTCAAATCAATGAATAAATTTAAAAAAATTCATTTGTTTATCCCTCTTTTCACACTACAGAATCAGTTTGTCTTCGAAATATTTAAAATTAACACTTCATTGAACAAAGTTTCCTTCAATCACAATTTCATTGAAAATTTCATCAAAATATGTACAAAAATCGATTTAAACAATAATCATACAATTGAATTGCAATATTTACAATCATTATTCACAAAATATCTGACTAAATCTAAAAAATCTATGTACACACTCCGCACGTCAATTGCGGCGTCCCGATTGAAATAAATATGACAAAAACACGTCACGCCATCTAAATGTACTGAATTATGACAAATCAATATCTATTTCCACGTCGTTGGGTTTACAGAAAAACATCCAGCACCGATATTTTGAAAAATTTGACGCTCCGCTTCGATCCGAAAAACAAGGATATCTACTCAACACTAGACGGCTCCCAGCGCCATTTATGGTGGATCCGACTTGGGCAAGGATTCATAGGGCCCTAATTCCAATTAAAAGTAAAAGAGTTGACCGGGATGAGGCGGATAATATTTGGGGAGATTTTCTAACCTTTCATTACCTCATGTGGAAAAATCTGGAAGCTCTTCGTCATCCTCGGGGTCTTCGTAGGTTCCAAGATGGCCACCGTACTCTTCGTAAGCAAGTGTTTAACCTAATACTTAACATCTCTAACACCACAAAAATAAAGTATTGACCTTCCTCGGAACAAGCATGTATTAATAATATCCGTAAGAACCAATTATGTATGTAATATTTATTGCATATTTTGGTAGGAAAATCTTCCACAGGGCTTTGCGCGATTTTGCAAATAAATAACTTAATCTTGATGCCTGTGAAAATAAATATTATAATCCGACTTATTAATCTCTAGTATAATAAGTATTTGTTTCAGCGTGCAAAATATCCCCGTCGTGGACCTCAAATTTATCACAGAGAAGCCCGTGTACATATTCGTCGTTTACAGAAATCGACGAGTGTTGCTGGAAAAAATATTTCTCCTAATTAATGTGCAGTTTTCTTCAAATTATCCATTTAGCATCTTTATCGATTTAAGCAATTTATATGTAAAGAAAATGTCGACAAATAAGATTTCCATTTTCTCAATATTCACACATTACAATATGTCAGCTTTCATAACTCCTCTGCTTGATCTACATTCCAAGGCGTGAAGAAAATACTCGTTAGGAAAAAAAGGATTATTAATCAGGTATAGAATGCATATACTATTTACTTTGTGTATGTGAATGCATGTTTGCACAAATAATACGAACTGACTGTGGCACTTTACTGTCCCTGAAAAATGTGCTTGAACGGTTTGAAGAACTGAAGTCAGATGGATTCGTAGCCCGGAGATTCGTAGCTTCAATGATATTTGTCTTTAATACACAGAATAATACGAAAGCGCGATCCAAGTGTATTCGCTATTTTCACGCTATATTTTAGTTTGTACATGTATTATTTAAAAAAAAAAATCTGGTGATTATTTCCAGCATACCATTGGACGTGTTGGATTCAATACTCTCCAGTGACGATAGTATTGCACAATTGAATTCAATATTCTACAGTGACCACTGTGTTGCAGAATTGAATTGAATACTCTACAGTGTTGAACATGATTCACCAACCATTTTATTTTCAAGGGCCTGACCAGCACCTAGGTTTAAAAAACTAGTCTAGCCCTCAATCTGTCGAATAGACGAGTTTCCAATTGGTGAATTTTCCCTGAAAATTTTGACGTCACAATATAGATTTTTGGATGTCACAATGTTACGTGACGCAATTTACTCCTGTTGACCTCGGGTCAATCGGGGCAATTTATTCATAAAACGAAATTGGAAATTCGTCTAAAGGAAAAACGGTGCTCAACAAATTTTTCTAGCATGGTCATTTGGGAAAAAAGATAATTGGTTCTTGAAGAGGACCAATCTCGGATGAAAATTCAAGCCCCCCCCCCCCGATATGTCACGTGATCAGCTATACAAGTTGTTACCATGAGTTGTTGGCCTGATTTTTTGTTTGGGTAAAGATGATAAAAAAGTTATCCGAAATATGAAAGCTGAAATATTGTAAAATATATAATACCGCTCACCAGTATTGAAACTTGGGGCTCTTTCGCTTAATTCAAATATTTTTATATGCCCGTCTTTGGCGGGACGTATAATAGTATACTTGTGTACATCCGTCTTTACTGATTATGGTATACTGGTTTCCGTCTGTCTTTTATACACGTCTTTATCTCACTGGAGAACTCTTTGACCATTTGTGTATGTGAATGGATATTTGCAAAAAATACACCAACTTGCAGTGGCACTTTACTGTTCCTGAAAAAGGGGCTTAATTGAACGGTCCTCCCTCGTTTGTCATGTGGTCAGCTATAGAAGTTGTTACCATGAGCTGTTAGCCTAATTTTTTGTTTGGGTAAAGATAGTAAAAAAGTTATCCGAAATTTGAAATCTGAAATATTGTTAAATATGATCCCCTCGCCAGTATTGAAACTTATCGCTTAATCCAAACATGTTTATATGCCCGTCTTTGACGGGACGTATAATAGTATACTGGTGTCCATCCTTTTTTACTAATTATGGTATACTGGTGTCCGTCCGTCTTTACTAGTCTTTATCTTACTGGAGAAATCTTTGACAATTTGTGCATGTGAATGCATGTTTGCAAAATTAATACGAACTGGCAGTGACACTTTACTGTCCCTGAAAAATGCGCTTGAACGGTGTGGAGAACTGAAGAAATGGATTTGTACCTTCAAAAATACGAAAAACAATCCAAGTCTATTCGCTATGTGCATAATTTGTCAGTTGTCTATATTTTCGTTTGTATTATTCCAAATATTTTCTGGTAATTATTTCCAGCATAACAATTATACCATTGGATTCAATACTCTCCAGTTTTGCGTATGATTTATTTGATTTTCAAGGGGCCAGGCCGGCACCACCTATGGAAAAAATTGTGTAGTCCCCACTCTGTCCAATAGGAAAAATGGTGCTCAACAAATTTTCCTAGTATAGTGTATTTTGGGAAAAAAAATTGGTTCTTAAATTAAAGCGGACCAATAAAATTTCATGTCTCGGGTGAAAATTCCCCCCAAATGTGTCAGGTGGTCAACCATACCAGTTGTTACACCAAGTTGTTAGCCTTTTTTGTGTTTGGGTAAAGACGATGAAAAGTTATCTGAAATTTGAATAAAATATGATTCTGCTCGCCAGTATATGAAGCTTGGGGCTCCTTCGTTTATTCCAAACATTTTTAAACGCACCTCTTTAACGGAACGTATTATGGTATACTCAGATGTATGTTCTTCTTTACCCATCTTAATCTAACTGGAGAAGGCTTTGACCATTTTTATTTTAACTTTGCAAGACTGCTTGGTACTACGGCAGAATCCTCTTTTTCCTTTTTTTTCTTTTTCTTTGGCGGCAGATTTTCCATTCCAGAGTTATAGTTATGGGACTTTGAATATCCCCAAAATGCATGAAATGACACTTTCTGTCCACGCGTTGTACTTTAACTTCAGAACCTTTTGATCATTTTTCTTGAAACTTTGTAGTATTGTTAAGTACCACAGAATTAAGACAACTCCCTTTGATTTATTTTTCATTCCAGAGTTATGGAACTTGGAATTTTCCAAAGTAGGTAAATTAGTCTATTATTGCAAACATTGATAATACTTTATTTTATGGGATCACTACCCCTTTACCATAAATATTTTTATTGCTCATGATAAGATGAAATTGATCCTGCCCCGCCCTCAACAATTAAGAATGATATACTATCTTGAAAAAAGTTGAGCACCCGGCCCCTAAACAAAATATATTTTCATTACACATGACAAGGTGAATTGATATTCATATACCAGAATTGTCTTGCCTCTTTCATCAAGTTAGGTCAAATTGAGATTTTAGTTCCAAGATTCAAGAGTTATCGAACTTGGGATTTTCCGAAAATAGGTAAATTACTCTTTATTATTGAAAACATTGATAATAGAAAAAAGAAGGGAAACGGGGAATGTGTCAATGAGACAACGACCCAAAGGTGACTAATAACAACTCAAAGCCACCATAAGATCTTCAATGAACGGTGAAAAACCCCACACCCAACGGTAGGTCGGAGTCGGCCCCTGAACAAAGAGCAATCATGTCCAGCGAAATAAACATTATCCTAGACTTCTATAGACATAATGTAAACTAACTAGAAAAAGGACAAGACACACAAAGGCTTAATAAATTCCTGACTTAGGACAGGCGCAAACCTGCTGCGGCGGGGTTAAACTAGTTTTATTGGATCCAAACCTTCCCCCCTACAGCCAATGTGATAAATAAAAAAACAATCGTAACAACAGTAAAATTCAGTTGGCAACAGAACTGAGTCAATTGTGAAAAATGAAACTAAAAGAACTAAATATACGGACAAAAACATGAAATCACAAGAGACTACTAACAGTTAACTGACATGCCAGCTCCAGACCCATCACCAACTGACAAAGTAAGTTATGTACCCTCAGTATACAGCTTCCACCAAGATCCCTTCCTGTGAGGAGTTTAGAATAATTATTTCATGTATATACCGGAATACATAACCCGTGTCCATGCAATACAGATTTTAGAAATTTAGAATGTGTTTAGTTAAATTGCAAAGACCCTATCAAAAAATCAATGTTAATACCAAAGAAGGCCATACGTAATGACTTGACGACAATACCGTAATTATAACCCTTATGAATTAGACGATTTAAAGGTTTTATAAGTTTGTTAGGCGAGTTTAAGTATTTTTAATACTCTATTTTATGGGATCACTACCCCTAAACCATAATTATTTTTATTGCTCCTGATAAGATGAAATTGATCGATGCATATGAGAATTAAGCCCGGATCATTGGATTTTCGGGGGGCTTGGTATTATTTAGAAAAAAAAAACTTTCTGGCCCCGATTTTCGCCAAAAAATAATTTCTGCCCAGCATCTGGGCTGAAAAAAAAAATCTGACCCTGATCCTGTCCATCAGAAAAAAGCCTGGCTCAGCAAAATTTCCCAGCATAGTGTTTATTGGAAAAAATAATGTGGCCCGCGAAGCTGGGGTAAAAATCCCAAGTCCCCTTGAAAATAAAATGGTCTGTGACCTGGGTTGGTGCCCTGCCCCGCCCTCACCAATTAAGAATGATATACCATCTTAAAAACGGTCAAAATCTGGGCCCTAAACCAAATATATTTTCATTTCACATGACAAGATGAATTGATATTCACATACCAGAATTTCTTTGCCTCTTCCACCACATTGGACCACAAAAAAACAATACTTAACAGAGAATATATTTAAGATACAAAAGTGATAAAATAGTGTAAAAGCACAAAAATAAAAAAAAAATAAAAAAAAAGACTACCAATTTCTAGTGAGAAGTGAGATGGATTACTAGAGTAGTACGATTAAAGTGTATCCGGGTATTACATGTATTAATAAAAGAAAATAGGGTATAGGAAGATAGTCCTATAATGTGTGAACTTAACACATTTTCCTGTGTTTTATAATACTTTTTGGCTAGAAATATACTTGCAAGTCATAAATGTCACTGTAAACAACAGCATTCTACCAGCAATTGTCAGTGTTTGCACTAATGTCAGACAAGGGTGTTTTGAACAAAATGTAACTAAGCACTCTGTGTGTACTGTATACACTATTTGTTTGTAAATACGCTTTCAACCCGTAGGGTTACATTGCATTTCTTAACAAAGAATCATAAAAAGCTCTATGTTGTAAATCACCATTGCAGACGGACGTGCTAAAAATTTTTGGAGCATTTCTTAGTAAAAAATAGGATATTCATAAAAAAAAATACATGATTGTCCAAAAAAGGGGGCGTTTCCAACCCCAGGGGACCCCCTTTTGGATCCACCAATGAAAGGGGTAAGTGAAAACTTTTTGGGCATGTGGGGGATTGGATACAGGTCTGAATCCTGAACCCGATACCATCATAAGCTCCATTTGCAATTCCATTTGTTCCAATAAGACATGAAAGGAAATTTCGAGGAGCGGAGCGAGGCGCGAAATATTTTGGGGAGAATTTAGTGGTACATGTAAAACATCAAGATTTTCATTAAAAAATACAAAAAGGGGGTTCAAACCCCCGGAACTCCCCAAACCCCCCCCCCCTTGGATCAGACAATGCCATTGCAGACTTTTGATGAAACTTTGCAATCCCAATTTATGTAGATCTACATGCCAAAAGAATGCACCCTTTCATGAATTTCTTGAACAAAAAAAAAATCATGAAAGGTTAATAAGAAATACATGTATTCCGGTATAATGTTAGTCCTGATTGGGTTCTGGCCCAAAAGCCGATTCTATTTGGAACCTTACAATATCTAAATTTTTCGAAATTTTGTTGAAAACTAAGGAGTATCTCCCTCATGCAAAGCTCTGTCCTTAGTTAATTTTGGCTATACATTTAGATCATATTGGTTATTTGTTCTCTTTCAGTTTTAAAACATCTTTGGACTTCCGAATGTTTAGATTTTATCTGCAATGAAGGGACATAAGTTTCGAAATGCGCATATGCAGAATTTAAATTCACAGTAACTTCGGTATTAAGTTATTTATCCAGAATGCATGCCATACATGTACTTTTCATCCATAAACTGTACTAATAATTAGGGTAGTTCGAGCCTAATAAAAATATCAGACAGATTTTTTTTCTATTTTAAGATTATGTAGGTTTTAAATCATGTTCCAAAAATAAAATTAAAATGATATGTCACTGATCATCTTTTCCTGTTATCTGGCTTTGAAAATGAGGCCAAATTCAGGATTGTTCGCAAATATTTACAAAGAATATATAGGGAACTGTGAGAACATGCTTATTGTTTGGCTATCTTATTAAATACATGAATACCAGACAGATTTTTTCTATTGTTAGTTGGCCTCAACAAAGTTGAGGGGGACTATTGGAGTACCCCAAGAGTCCGCGTCCACGTCTTCGTCGGTGTCCGCATTAAAGTATATATCTTAGTAACTATAAAGGGCATTCAAACTTTGCACGCAGGTGCATCTTGGGTTGACTCATAGCCCTTTAAGAAAATTTTGTCTCTCTGACCTATATTTTCCGCTTGAGTGGCTTTCATTTAAATTTACATCCAAGTTAATATCTTAGTAAATATACATAGTATAATAATTTAACTGTGCATGTGCATGCATCTCTGATGGTAGGTTAGCATCCAGACAAAATTTGGTCACTTTGACCTACATTTTCCGCTTGAGCGACTTACATTCCAAGTTTACGTCCGAGTGCACATCTCTGTCACTGTACATGGTAGGATCATCTAACCTTGCATATGCATGCATCTCTGACGGTAGGTTAGCATCCAGGCAAAATTTGGTCTTTTGGACCTACATTTTCCACTTGAGTGATTTACATTTAAGTTTACAGCCGAGTTGATATCTCGGTCATTGTACATGGTAGGATCATCTTCCCTTGCCCATGCATGCATCTCTGATGGTAGGTCAGCATCCAGGCAAAATGGGTCACTTTGACCTTCATTTTCCACTTGAGTGACCTGCATTCAAGTTTACATCGGAGTTGATATCTCGGTCACTTTACATGGTAGGATCATCTAACCTAGCGCATGCATGTATCTCTGATGGTAGGTCAGCATCAAGGCAAACTTTGGTCACTTTGACCTACACTTGAATGACTTACATTCAAGTTCATGCAGGGATCATATCTGGGGCACTGATCATGGTAGTTTCAGCTTGCATGTGCATGCATCTGTGTCAGCATTCGGACATAATTAGGTCACTCAATCAACCTACATTTTACGCACGAATAACTTTATCAATTTATACATCTGAGTTCATGGCTCAGTAACTGTGCATTGTTGGTAAGCGTAACCTTGCATATGCATGCAATTTTGAAAGGATGTTAGCATCCAGGCAAAATTTGGTTGCTGCGACATCGCGCCGTAACGAGACAGAATTTGTAATCGTTGATTACCTATTTTTGATATTTTTGAGACATACAATTCAGTTATCTGTTGGGCTTATATAAAATCTATATGTAACGATTTGATTAAGAGGAATATTTGTATATAGTGTACAAAATACACAATATTTACCGAAAAGGGGGATAATTTGCGACAAAGTGAATGATATGAATTTGTCAATTTGTTATGACATCACAATGAAAAGGCTGAAAATAAGACATTTCGGCTTAAAAGACATTCCGGCTTAAAATCAAATCAATTCCGCAGGCCATAATCAAAATATCCTTAATTCTCATCATGAACTGCCCAATTTTTTTCACCACCTAAAAAAAAATTTATTCTCATTTTTGGTCAGTTTGGGTATATTTCTTTTAATATGACAGCATTCCACACAAAATTTATAGAAAGTATAAATTACAATTCGCCCACTCGCTCCAAATATTTCATCGATGAGAATCTAGGAATTATTTTATTATGGCCTAAGAGACTGTATTTTATAGACCCGCGTTTGTCAGAACCTCCCCATCACACAATAATAAATATATTGCGAGTGACCCTCTGGGAGTACACATTTTCTGTGTTTTGAATGGATCTCGATGCGGTTTAAGCAGTGCAGTGTTGGCCACCTACGTAAAGTAAACGAGAAACGGGGTTGTCATGAAAAAATGCACACATAAATCCGTGGAAGGGTGTTTTGCGCGAAGTGGGAAACAATAAAAAAAAATGTGTGTGAACCAGGGAGATTGTTCAAAATCTTTGTAGATATTGATTAGTACTTTTTACGATTTTCCCACGTCGTATTTCCTGCCTATTTTTTAAAGTCAATCCAGCTTCTTGCATATTACCAACTATAATAGTGACTATTATAAAAGAGGGCGATGAGACCTTTTTCGGGAGTTTTTAAGCTTGGGAATTCAGGATTTGTATAATTTAAGCCCAGGGTGTTGGGAAATAAATGCACAGGATCGGTAATTCATTCGTTTTTAAGTACCTTTATAGTTGAGGATTTTACATGTAAAAATAAAGTTGCGATTTTGGGATGACCCCCCTGGTCCATTTCATAAAAGATCATATTTTTCCTATATACACTGTACATGACAATTTGTCGGCTTCTATGAATAATTTATCTGTTACCATTTGTAAATATTTGCAAAGTTATGAATACTGAGTTGCACCCCCTACGCAACCCTAACCCCCCCCCCCCCCCCCCCCNNNNAATTTCATACTTAATTCCTAAGTGCTGTGCCCCCTTTTTCGGCAATTTGTTACTTTTATACAGACATGTGCACCCCAGTCTTAAGCCTTAATGGTTTTTCAAATAATTGAAGATAGGTCTAATTCAATTGCACCTTTCTTCAAACGAATTAAAGATACATTTAATTCAATTGAACCTATCTTCAAATGAATTAAAGATAGGTTTCAATTTAATTAGAGATATATTCAATTCAATTTAAGATAGGTTCAAATAAGCGGAATTAAACCTATCTTTAATTGATTTAAAGATATCTCTCACTGAAGTAAAGATATCTTCATTATATTCATTTGAAGATATGTATAATTGAATTAAACCTATCTTTTATCAAATTAAAGATATCCCTATTTGCATTAAAGATATCTTTAACTTACTTGAAGATAAGTATAATTATTTTGAATTTATGTTAATTTGACGTAGTATGAATGCTAAATTAACATTTAGTCAAGTAATTATACCTATCTTCAAATAATTGAAGATAGGTCTAATTCTTTTAAAGATTGGTGCAATTCACTTGAACCTATCTTCAAATCATGAAATGGAATAAAACCTATCATTAATTGAATTAAAGATATCTTTAATTCATTTAAAGATAGGTCCAGTTGAATTAAACTCATCTTTAATTCATTTGAAGATCGGTCTAACTGAATTAAATCTATCTTTAATTCATTTGAAGATATGTGTAATTGAATTAAAGCTATCTTTAATTCATTTAAAGATAGAAAATTCGACATCTCCTTAATTCATTTGAAGATAGGTGCAATTCAATTAAAGATAGATGAAATTCATATAAAGATAGGTTCAATTGATTTGGAGACATCTTCAGTTCTATTAAAGATAGGTTCAATTCAATTATACCTATCTTTAAATATTTAAAGACAGGTACAATTCATTTGAAGATAGGTTTATTGAATTGTACCTATCTTCAATTGATTGAACCAATATTTAATTAAATTAAACCTATCTTCAATTGATTTAACCAATATTTAATTAAATTAAACCCATCTTCAATTATTTGAAGACAGGTACAATTATTTGAATTTATGTGAATTTGGCGTTCCATAGTAACCCTTATTTCACAGTTTAGCAAACATGTTAAGTTTTCTGATGTAGCCAGTTTGAGTTTCCACATCAATCTTGCGACTAAATTTGGGAGGGCAAGACATCAATTTGGGTCCGCACTTGTCATGAAAATAAATAATATGATTTTGATTTGCAGAATAATTTTTATGGTCCAAATGCAAATATTCGATGTGACGTTTGGTGAAAATAAATAATTTGTTCGAGATTGTGAAAATAATTAAATTTTCTGGGCACAATCGCCCAAGCTCTACCCTGAAGATCAAATGGTCGTCCCCTAAATGTAAGATATTTATTGAATTGTCATTAAATGGGTGTATTTTCTTTTTTACACCTTGTTTGTCTGCAAGTTGACACATGACCAATTATCAAAAGTTTGAATACACAACTAAGTATCTTGATGCCGACCGTAAATTAATGTTTGTTTCTGTGAAATAATTCACACAACTTAAGGTATGGAGAAAGTATCATACGTTGTCTTTGTAAACTTTCATTGTGGATGTAGAAAATAAAATGAAACAAAATAGAATGAATACATAAATAGGCGATCAAAATGTTACAAAATGGAGGGCACAATAGTTTCTAGTGGATGACGCTCTTCGTGAAAATTTACGAACAAAACTTTACTAAGTTGACAGATTTTAATTAATTTTGTGGTCTGTAATCGGTCAAAAATCCAGAATGCAACGACTTTTTGGTTATCGATACGATTTTCATCTTATTTAAAAGTCCAATCCTCCCACCAAAGCTCGATTAATTTTCCTTCAGTACTTTTCAAAAAGAGAGTTTTCGTTAGAAAAGTCTGATTTTTTTTAATCAAGGACATTTTGATTAAAAATGGCATGTGAAAATTTGCTAGTTCTTATCTATTTTCATACATCTATCAAGTTTTATATTTTTATTTATTTTCTGTTTGCATCGACTCGCTTTGTATTTAATTTTATTCAGAAACATCGCAGATAAATGATTTCTCTCAAATAATCAATGTTTTTTCACACCTGCAAGGTGACATGTGACCAATTATCCAATTAACGAAAGTAGCAAGAAACGACTATGGGTGACCGTCTACATCAAAGGTGTCAAATGCCCGAGGTTACCCGTTGTTTTTGATACATTTTTGTGTAATTTTTATGGCAACATATTCCATCTTTTGTTCAATAAATACAGGCGAAGAAAAATACATTTCATTGGGATTTTGAAGACATTTCGGATGCATCATTGTGGATATCTAACATAAATACATGAATAATATGCAAAGGGGAATTAAACGAATTGTTTTTTTGTAACTGCATTTTGAATGCAGACTTTCCATTGCAATGGTTGGTACATCGTTGTGATCTTTAACAGTATGGTTAATGATACGAAATTTTTGTCCAATCAAATGGCTCAAAAGCAAGCATGTGATAAACACATGGTTAAAGTATCTATGACGTATTGAGATACCGGAAGTGATCCAGATTTGAGAAAAATCGAATACAAAAACTCATATTTGTGTAAAACCACTTTACAGATCGAGGTCGGGTTTTCACCACTTGATATAGAATAACATTCTGTACCACATATGTAATTATGGAAAAAAGGTAAAGTTTCCCCTCAAAGTAAAATGTTGATGCATACCAAAATATTTTAATGAATTGTATAGAAATATATCATATTGTTTGGTATTTGCAAACAAATACCGACTAAGAGGCTGAACATATTTCCCAAGCCGTTATGCGGAAAAAATTTGTGCAGCTTCGAAGTCGGTAGTTTTGGCAAATGCCACTCAAGAACATGATGTATTTCTTTAATTCCATCGAATATCTTTCGCCTTGTCTTATTGAAGATTTCTACATGTAGTTTTAACGGATGATAATATAAATTCGTTCCTCGTTTTTAATACATATTTTGGTTGTTAAGACGGTGTAAATTCATCAACAACTCTCATTTTGTATTCAAAGCCAAAAAAACATTTTTTATCATTTTTGATTTGGAATAAAAAAGGTCATGATTTTTTAAATTTATGTGAATGTGTACATGTTACGGTATCGTCCTAATGCACAAAGGGCTCTTAAGATTGTCAAAATGAACTATTTTTTAGTCAAAAAAAAAATCCGCTTGAAATATTTTTAGCGGAAAACCCGACAATTAACACATGATTTGGTAAGGTCCTATGTAATTAAACAATACGGACAAAACATAGGTTAAAGTGTTTAATTTCAGTTACGCAATCAGAACTTCATACCAGTGATGACACAATTTCATCGTGATTTCAAGTTGAAATTGACATCGAATACACATTTCATCATTTCAAATTTATTAAGTGATAAGGAATTTTGTTTTTCTTTGAATGGTCGAGACAGCATTTTCTTGCTTGTACCTCAGAGTGAGTAGACCTCCCGCAAGGTCTGCTCGGGATTTTTACTTGACCAACCAGAGACGTCATTACATTACAAACAGCCAATCGAATTGCGCGTTGTTATTAACGTTCACCAACGTGTGACATCTGTTGCAAACAAAACCGGAAAAACTTTTCGATAGTCGTTGAACAGAATTATTTTTGAAAAAAAGGATTCTTTTAATGCAAGAAGAGTACGCCGTTAATATTTACCAACAAAACATTATGAAAGTGGGAATTTAAAACAAACAGGTTGTGTTGTTCAGTTATAAATGAGAATGAGTTGTTTGATCGCCATTATAACAAACATTAAGCATTTCTTATAATGAAAAAAATATATATTCATTTTTTTGCTAAATATACAAATATACCGTTTAACAGCATTGGCACTTTCTTTTCCTTTAACTGACTTTCTAAGGAAAAGTACAAAAATGCTGTTATTACTATGTTACAAAACAAAAAAAAAACAAAAAAAAACAAAAAAAAAAAGAAAAAAAAGAAAGATAGAAGAAAAAGAAAGAAAGAAAAACAATCCGTCAATCATTTAATAAAGCATAATTTACTTTTAATTTCGGTCTACTCATGATTATACGGACCTTTTCAAGGATTGGTTAACCTCGGCCGTTGGCTTCGGTCAACAATTCTTGACCAGATCCGTATAGTCATGAGTAGACCTAATTAAAAGTGAATATTCAAGATTAAATCAATAGATACTTTTCAGATTCTTTATTTTATTTCTTTATTTTGTTTCACTCATAGAGGTTGAATAATGCATTGTCAAAAAAAAAAAATAATAATAATCGGGATTTGTTAAATAAGGAATAATGCTATTTCTAGAACGTGGTATTTTTTAAAAATACAACGCTGTGATGGCTAATACCATGGCAGTGGTGAAAAACAGGAGAAAATCATGACATTTTTCAAAATACTCATTACATGTTAACCAATCAAAAACCAGCATTATCATATAAGGTGAAATTATGCTGAAAATGACGTCAGTGTGAGTTTTATAGTGGATTTATGTGAATTATATAGTGATGATATCATTTTGCATGTCACTGTTACTAACTCGATAAGTCACACTAGACAATTATTATTCGAATTCAATAGCGGATGTTTAAATGGCACGCACTTTGTACTTACTCTTACTAGATGTCTCGTAACATCCCGGGTTAAGCGCTCTCGGGAAAAATATTCTCAGGCGGGATACGCTTGCGAAAAGTGTAAATGCATACATGTCAAATTTCTTTCTTTTTTAATAAAATAATGAACCTGTTGGATTATCTCTGCACCAAATAAGAACCTATTGAATATTGCATATTCTCCTTTTTGTGTGGTGTACTGTGCTGTTCCTCCTTTTTCATTTCCCTGATCCCTAGCTATACTGTGCCAAAGAGAGCGGTAATTGCAGATTTACTTAGTAACCGGTTAGTGTTTATATCTATTACTTAAAAATCCGTTTGACAGAAGCTTTTAAGTGCATGTTTAAATTTGGAAGCAAAATCTTTTGTTATACAGATTATGTGTACTTCTTGCCGTTTCTGAGCTTTAAGTACCTTTACATTTTCAAGTTTTACAAACCGTTCTATGGCCATACTCAATAAGTGACCACATGCCCAACTGGTCAATTTGACATGGTTATAATTTTCTTCTGTCTGTACTATTATTTACACTGTTTCCAAACCCTTTAATTTGGAAATTATCATCGTACCACAACCGACCATTTAGAGGAATTTTCTAAAGATATAAGTTTATGTTAGACAAAAAATACTTAAATTTTGAAATGAAAATATCTTAAAGAATTGGATTCAGTTTTTTTTTTTTAAATTTGTACGAAAGTTGGAATTTAATATTGTTATATTTTACTTATGTGTACAAGGTTAAAGCTGTGCTTAAATTCATTCTTTACTTTACTAAATAAATATTGCTAAACAATTTATTAATGACAACCAATCAACAGAATACATTGTCTGTTTCTACACTTTTGGATTAAAGAAATCTTAAAAAACTCCTCACACGAGTATGATAGCCCAACGTCTAAGACTCGGGTATTTAATTAAATGAATAGATACGTGGACTGATGATATTATTCAAAATATGTGAATTTATTGAAGTCTCTTAAATTAAGATTTTTTTTAAATTTAGGCACAATATATAATCAAATTTTAAAAAGTTAATAATAAATCTTTATGATTTTTTAATATCCGTAACATATTTTGCGAAATGAACCAAACTAACCAAACTAAAACTAAGAGCATATAGCCTTAATTATAGTTATTTAGTTGAACAAACTCTTGAAACCAAACAATCATTCATTTTAAGTTTTAAATTATTTGTTCTTTATCAGATTTTTAAGCATATTAATGTTTGTTTTATTATCTACACTGTCGGAATACTCGTTTTTTAAATCAAGTGAAATGCAACTTTGGTATTAGTTTCCTTTATTACCACTTTTGTAAAGTGCTTCGGTACTGCCCTAAGTCCCCGCCATTTTGAAAATTGTATTTAATCTAAAATTATCTAAAATTACGGAAGGTTGTAAATTTGTGGAGTATATCGCACGTATTAAAATCTTGACTAAGATGAATCTTTTCAGGCTCATAGATCAGCTTTTAATCTTTTTATATATGACATTTTATTTCAAAAATTTATAATGATCTGCCCTGATGAGACTGAAACCTGTTAAAATAAATTTACTGCATATTTGATACTTAGTATTTGATTTGTATCTGATAAAACTATAATCCACAGCAGTAGGTGTCTTTGGTTGTAAATAAGATTTATTACATCACGATCCATACTCTAGATGGAACATGCTCATTTTCCATAAGCATTAAAGATGTTAAATGATAAAGTCATGCAAATTTGATAAATGATTTATAGATATGATTCATGACAATGTTGTTTAAAAAGTAAAGAATATAAAGTTAAGATAATTTTATTGAATATTTACTTTCCAGAAATCCATTTAAGACATAAATATGGATACTCAATGTTGTTTACTTCTGTGTGGAATGTTACTTCCTGCCTTTGGTAATGTAATATTGTTTCCCCAGACACTGTCTACGTTTCTTTTGATTATTATTATTATTATTCTTCCGCCGCTTCTTCGTCCAATAATTCTTGTCCGAGCGATTATTTTGAAATGGCTGGACCAATTGATTTCAAACTTGGCATAAGGTTGGAGCACCATCTGAAGTTGTATCAACAGCACTGAAAATTTTCAAAATGACCGCCATTTCAAAGATGGCCGCCAAAAAATTTCCACATTGTCGGATTTCAATGAAAATTAATTTCTAGATTTTGAGGTTGCGAAAAAGATGAATCATCGAATTTGTTGTCTGGGGTGACATCAGCTATTGCTTGCAATTGCAAATCTAGTTTAGTTTCTGTTTATATAACCATACCTGTCAAACGTCATGCTTTCAGTGGAAAGAAAAATATTAAAAAAAAACATGCTGCATTTTTTGGTTCTAAGGCGTTGATTGATGGAATTTTGCTGGCGCAAATTGATTAATCTGGCGTTGCCTTAGCGGTGCCAGAAAACGGATAATCTAAGCTTTACAATCAAGGATCTATGATCTCAAATCTAATGCAAACCTTCAAAACTGGTTTTCGAACGTGAACATGGATTTTCTCCACTGAATAACTTAAAAACTGAGTCATCAAATCAAAATTATACGATATTGCATTAATGATGCTTGTGTGATATCAATTACTGTATGCTTTCATGAAAAATTTCTTTCTAAGCCATAAAGACCTCAAATCTGCAACAGGTTTGTTTTACCAATTCATGTTTTTATGTCTTTTTCTTTTAATTGTGTGTTTTGCTGCATCCGTCTGTACTATACATTTGGAATTGCGATTTTTAGTTTTGATTAATACGCCCAATTTATCCTAATACAATTCATGTCACCAAATAAGCGTTGAACAGATAACAGATATGTAATACCTTTATCATTAAACCAATCAAAATAAGACAATTCAGTCAATGGAGCGTGATTGTCAACAGAGATAAAAATAACTGGCAAAGTGCTCTAACAATTACTGTCATTCGTTGACCGAGAAATTCACTAGAACTTTTGGACATATACAAAATACAGACAAGCACAGGGCGCTCATCAAATCGGTTGTAAGGAACTTGGCATTATAAAATAGTGGGATAAAGGCACTAAAACAGCTGGTCAGAATGGCATTAGGAAATTACAAAAAAAAAAAAAAATAATAATAAATATAATAAAAGAAATGCAAAAATATGAAACTATAATAGTTTATCCATATGATATATACTTTCAAGAACAGGCATACCATTGCTGAATAGTTATATAGAAAGAAATAACATCTCTCGCAAGGGAGGATCTTTTTGCGGCCTCAACACTACATGAGAGAAAAACTTCAGTCTTATATCAATATTGAAAGGATATGGAGTAAATCTACATGAAACAATGTCTCTACAAAACTGTCTTGATTTCCCCTTTCAGAGACGTTAGATTTTATTTACTTGTATATTGATTATTGTATAAATAAATTTGTATAGTAGCTTCATCATAGTAACAATTCTGTTTCTTTGGATTTGTAGATATGAAATTCAAGCAAAAAGAATATTATCAGAATAGTTAAGGGGGTTCGCTACTACATCTGAAAATAAATAAGAATTCAAATAAATATGATTTTTTGTTAGAAAATTAGATAAGAAGCAATTTAAATGAAAACAAAATTGATAGGTTGATGATCTTGTTTTGAGATATAAGTATTTGAAAATTTGACGGGAAACTGAACTACTCGGATTTTTCATAGGATGAATATTAGCAAGATTTTACCATGATTAAATGTGACAAAAAAATAAGATTTAATGATTTTTTACAGAATGCTTATAAAAATGTATACAATGAAATTATTGGGAAAAAATCACGGTGTCAATGGGCAAAATATTATAATGCTTTTAAATGGATAAAAGCAGAGAATTTCGAAAATCTGACAGAAATCCCAAATCATATGAGGAGCGAACCTCCCTAAGTAAAGTTTTTGTAAATATATTATTATATGAAGTGCATTTGTATTTGTGTTTCTAGCTCTTAAAATCGAGATAGATGAGAACGTTCAAAATGTTTGGACTGGCAATACTGCCAGCTTTCATTGCATTGTCACAACTCCAACTTATAAACCTTTTTCCAAACTGGGATCTGTAAAATGGGAGAAACGTACAGAGAATCCAACGACACGTTTTACAACAAATTTGTATTTAATAAATAAAACTTCGAAAGCATTGGTAAAGAGAGCTATATACAGAATACGTAAAGTACAACATCAAGATGAAGGAAGTTATACGTGTTTTGTTTCCACTTCATATTGGAGAGAGACGAGTGTGCCTGCCAAACTATATGTTATAGGTAAGCCAACGTTATATGAGATTCTGCCGAATTCAATTTACCTTTTTCTTCATTGAATACCCAGATTAATTAATTTTTATTGTTGGGATTTTTTCGGCATTCAGGGACGTTCATCGAACATGTTATGAGACTATCCATGCACCGAGAGTGACTTGGGACACGTTTAGATACTTCAAGATTCGAAAGATTAATTGGAGAATCTTGCGTCTCGTTGGTCATTCTCAGTTACTGTCAGAGCATATAATCTTCCACACTTTATGCAGCCGTTCTTTTTGGAAGACTGAAGTCGCAAATAGGGAGTGTACTTCCCTCGAAAGAATCCCCCACTTTTTGCGATTCGGTTGGATTTGTGGTATTTGGGTGTGGGTCCACATTTCCCCGGGGGTCGGTGTTAGAGAGAAGTGTACTGCGGGACGAGTATGCAATGTGTTTGTTTTTCCTCTTGATGATGTATTCCTCTCATTTTGGGTTAGTCGGCTGTAGGTTGGTATGCCGATGGGCGCGAGTTGTGCTTCTCTGCTCGCGAAATTGATTTTGTACATTTATGAGACTGCGTTTTTTTCATTCACTCGTTACAGCTTATGAAATTAAAGATGCTAGATCCTCAGGCTCAATTTAAGATACATTGATAATGTTAATTCCAATAATAACGTTTTTTTTTTTGCCAAATGGATCCAATAAATATATCCTCCAGAATAAGAGATAGGGGAGACAACAGAGACTGCGAGAACTAAATTATGTTTGGACGTACATTGAATTGGACGAAAATGATCGTCTCAGTACTGAACTTTCAGTACTAAGATACTAAAATCTGAGAGGAAAGGGACGATTTCAATCTAAAAATTGTGAATTTCGCCGACATAGACAGTGAAATTTTGACTTCTGCTAACGATGAGTATGTTTCTTGTTTGCGCGAGAGGTAACACCAGTTGTGTGGACTATATCTTTAGACACGGTTTGTCGCCGTGTCGGCCTTGCTGCTTTGCACCTGCTCCTTTTTTCCCTTTTGATTTCTTCTTTTTAGTGGTTCTGTTCCATAGCCCCCATTCAAATTTGCATACTCTTAGTTTAATATGAATTTAACTAAAATGTGGTTTCTTACGTTATCATTAGCACCAATTCATGCCGAGAAAAACCCCCAACTAAAGGTTTATTTAACTCATGGTTGGATAGATTTTACGACAATTATCTCTGTTGTAGGACACTACTTCATGCTTAATTTATAACATCATAAATTAGACTGAAAATTCAATTATTCACTTGCAAAATCGTCCAGTCCTTAACTATATGGAACTGCGATTTCAGTGTAAAAAACGCCAAAACGCATTATTCAGTTCTAAAAAATAGCAAATTCCGGACAATAGTAAGTCCCCATAGAGTCCCTTCGATTTTTGTTGTCCTCGAATATAGTTCCTGTTTATTTAGTTTATCACTTCATTTTGTTGTTCTCATATGATTTCTCCTTTTGTTTTAGTATATTTTGCGCTTGATTGAGAGAAGGGACATTGTAAAAAATAGAAAAGGAATATGATATAGAATTTGATGTGAATGGAGTGATTTGGTCAAGTGCAAAAGGGGAAGACCAGTTTTATCACTGATGAAAGTTATGTCTGTTTGAAGTTGAATAAAAAAGATCCCAGCAAAAGAATTTTCCACTTTTTCACTTCTTATTTTATATCTAAGAAAACGTATTAATATTTGCAAAATCACATTTGGTTTGAATAGGTGCATTATTCTAAACTTTTTTTTAAATTTATATTCTTTATTGAAATCTGTACATTTGTTAGTCTATAAAATATCGAATACCGGTACCTTATCCCGGCCTCGTTAAAGTTAGTACATGTAATATATAAACTGTCATAATTTACTGTAGATGTTAGTAGTTGTTAGTACATAATACAATTATAAAAATTTACAAAGTATAATTTTTGCTTTAACACAAAAAGCGCAGAAAAGAAATAGATATAATAATAAACCTCACATAGAAATATTAAACAAAAGGACAATCAATAATTTACTAACAAACATACAGACTTTGAAATAAAAATTATTTTAGGAAGGTAAAGTAGGGAGAAGGACAGAGACACATGTATATATCAGAGGTATCGGAAAACAAGTAGAGAATAAAGAATAAATCTGTATCTCAAACAAAAACAAAAAAGGAACAAAAATGGGAAGAAAAAAAAATTGAAACTGTCCTGATGAAAATTGCTTTTTTTTAGTAGACAATAATGTTAAAATACTGTGATTCTCTGACACTAAAACAATGTGCAATAAGTCAATTACGCGTTTACTTTTTAAGGTAGTACGGGAGTTTAAAATTGCGCATCATTCTTGCGCATGTGGCTTAAAAGGGAATTCACTATGGGAACGTTGCCGAAACCATTTTCAATGTCTTATAATAGTTTAATTTGATGAAATATACCACTTTTTTTAAGGAACCACACAAAATATTGAACCTTTCAGCTCACTCCTGTTCCATTAAGGGGAGATAATTTGTATAGAAATAATAGGAAAAAATGAGTTGTTTGTGATTTATTCAAAAATAAGTTCGGTGACCCCAAATTTTTTTTCATGGAAATTTAAGAACAGCATATAAGCTTTAAATTTACCAAATTAAAAAAAATTCTATATGATGTAACTAAAACAATTTAAAATTTTGTTAAAATTCGCCAATTTTCCCTTTTATTTTTCAACCAAAATAGCAGATTTATACATTTCACATTTAATTCATATATGACCGGTGACCCCTTATTTTTATTTTATTTGTTGTATTCTCTAATAACAAAGGGCAAATCATGAAAAAATCAGAAAATTCTATCTGACAGAATTTTAGACCCCCGTACCACCTTAAACATATATGGAATTATGTAATATGAGATATTGTAAATAAAAATGTGAATTGTCCCGATTGATAGTGTTAAAGAGCCACCACAACAGAGGCTGAGAGCATGTGTTGTGGCTCTGCAACACTAGCAACAATCAAGAAATAATATGGAGACATAAGAATCCAGTAGGTGTATCACCCCGTTTTGTCTAGATGGATAGCTTTGCACAGCCTCAACATTAGAGGCTTAGAGCATGTGCTGTGGCTGTGCAAAACTAGCAGCCATCTGGATCAGAACAACGCCCACCAGATTCTATCAGAATTGTTTTTATTATTGGTTAAGGGGAGGTAAATCGTTATTTGATAGTTTCAGATAAATAAACTTGAATGGCATACAAGAAGATAGACTGAGAATGTAAAAAAAATAACACTTTCTAAATTGTAAAAATTGCCCTTATCATTACTAAATACAAAACATCTAACCTAAATACTCTACAAAAATACTCCAAACTCATTAAATTGCTCAAGTTTGTTATTTCTAACAGCAATTGATTTTTCAATATTATATAAATATTGAATAACAAATTTAAATGCATGTCAGGATAATTGTTTCCTATAATATATATTTACAGTTGTATATATATTGTTTGATTTTAAGAAAGATCAAATTTAAAACTCTTTTTTTGATTGTCCAGAAATATCTCCAAACAAAACGTTTTTCTCAGTGAAAGGGATGCTAATATAATTCAATATAAACCTTTAGTCAATTTCTGTAATAAAGTCTTGGACTTTTTCACAATTTCATAACAGATGTTCTAAAGATTCAGTCTCTTCATCACAAAAAGTACAATTTGCATTATCTGTTATTTTGATTTTGAAAAGGTACTGGTGTGTTGCAAGAATGTAATGATTTATTCGATACTGTAACCATTGAAGTTTAGTGTTATTTGTTATTATGAATGGGAGTTTAAAAATATACTTCCAATCATATATTCACAAATATCCAATAAATGCCCCCATTTTTTTTGTCCACTAGACACACTGTCATTTTTTGTCAACACTGAATACATATCTTTTACTGCCCTATTTATTTCTTAAAAAGAGTTTAATATATACAAAAACTAATGGACATAAAATATTTGTATTGTCATACACAAAAGACTTTTTCGCATCTTTAAGTGCAGACATGAGACAGTTATACTTCATGGTTTCAATATCAGCTGCAAATTTTTGTTGTAATTTTAATTTGGACAAAAACTGTCCCCCTTTTTCATTACATCATTCACAAAATATATACCTTTGTGAAAAAAAATCTTTATAAAATACTGGTTTATTCCCAATAGTATTTTTTTTTATTCCACAATAAGGGACTTGTAAGAAAATATTCCCAACTGTCATTCTTGTCTCTTTCAGTGACATCATTCTAAGCATTAAATACATCTTTCCAAAACAAGTTTTTACATTTAACTGAAATTGCATACCCATTTCCACATTTTATCATTTTTTCTCTTTCAGCTATCGAATATAATATATTTAGCCACGTACACTTTGAATTAAATATTTTCCTTACCCATGTTGATTTTATAGCAGCCATAAAATAAACAAGTTTGGTCATAAATAAAAGTGACAACAAAAGTCAGAATCGATCAAAGGAAGAGACCAGTAAGGAAAATGCGTATAACATTCGACTTAATCAGGGACATTTTAAGGGACAGGGACATGAATCAGGGACATTTTAACATTTTAAGTCCACCTTCTTCATAATTTTTTTTGCAAAATATCTTTTTTCACTCTCCCTACTGGTGAGTTCCAAATATATGAATATAGGAGACCATTTATTTCATTAAAAATAGCACTATTTGGACATGGTAATGTTATTATTAGATGATTTAGAGTAGGTAATATCGGAGTTTTAACAACTGATTTTTTCCCGATGACAGTCAGATTTCGTTTTGACCATGTATTTATCAAACTTTTAATTTTAACTATCTTTTCATTATAATTTATATCAGTCGTATTCACAAGATTAATATCAAAGTTTACCCCCAGTAATTTGAAGGTGGTTGACCCCCAAGATAAATTTCTTTCTGGGCACAATACATCTTTACTTTATTTTTACTTCCCATCCAAACAACTTGGTTTTTTCCAAAATTTATCTTCAGTCCTGAAACATTCGTATACCAGTCTAACTCTGTCATGGTTGCATTTAAAGATTTTTCACTACCATCTAAAATCAATTAAGTGTCATCTGCATACTGTGATTATTTATGATTCACCTCAGAAATTTGAATACCAGTAATATTTTTATTACCCCTTATTCTGATAGCAAGTATTTCTGCACACAAAATAAGCAGAAAGGGTGACAAGGGGTCACCCTGTCTACATCCACGGCCAATTGTAAAAAAAAATTAGATAATCAAATTACATTAAATTACAATTACTGTCCAAAATGTATGATTAAATTAAATTAATGATTACAGCATTTTTAGCATGATTGAATTAAATTAATAATTACATTGAAGAGTAATCATGATTACATCTGATTACATTAAAATCTAAAAAATAATTTGGTTACGAAATTGGAATATTTATGATATTTGTTCTTTTCTAACTAAAAAAGGAATTTATTTCTTGCTATTCCTGATAAAATATTTTTCTCAATGTGTTTGATATCAGTTTTTTATATGCAAAATCACTCCATACCCCTTTAGTTTTTAGTTGGTATGGTTTTTGTTTGTTTATATTGGATTATTTTTAATACATTCAATCTAACAAATCGTTATACATGTACATGAATAATGCTGCCTTAAGGGACAAAACAAGCTTTCATTGTTTTCTACCTGTCAACACAAAGGTGATACTAACACTGATTAAACAAAAGGTTGGATTTGATACTAAAATAAACAACAATTAATTATGACCATAATTAAATTTTAATCAGGACTAAGATTTTCACAAACATTATCTATTTTTACAACACTTTCCATGTGATAAAATGTAGTTGTGGATCCATGGAATACTGGTTCAAATGATAAATTGGCAAAAACAAATCAGGAAAGGGCATGAATGGACAAGTTGTTCTAAATTTGCAAAATCTTTTCAAGATAAAGTTATATTCTGAACACAAACAGAAGACAGGCACTTAGACAAAATAAGAATTATACTGTGTTTTGGTATTCATTATATAGTCTGCTGCAAAATTAAAATGCAATTGAACTTTCCTTTTTGTAGTTGTGATCAAATTTGTGAAAACTACAGAAGCCCATAGGGGACCTCCAAAGAAAAAAAAAAAAAAAAAATAGAAAACATATCTAGTACATTTGGCTGATGTAACAAACATTTAACCTAGAGGTTTATATAAAAAGAAAAAAAATCTATTATCACAAATTTTTCAATTATATTTCAACTTATTTGTATAAAATTCTCTAAAATTTATATTTGGTATGAAAAAGAAATGATTCGAGATTTTAATATTTCCATTGTAATCATAATGTAATCATAAAGTAATCATGATTACAGGCTATTCAAGTAATTGATGAAATTAAATTACATGTAATAAGATTTTCGGCTGATTAATGATTACACGGATTACTTTTAAAAATGTAATCAATTACAGCTGATATATGATTACAATTACAATTACCCCATCTCTGCCCTTGTATAAATACACTTATAATATTTTTATAAAAGACTTTGACCCAATTTATAATTGGGTCTCCAAAATAAAAAAAAAAATCATTACATTATATAGAAATCTCCATGATACGGTGTCAAAGGCCTTTTCAAAATTTATTAATAATAACAAACCAGGAATATATTTTTCTTCTGTATATTGAAGCATATCATAAATCAGCCTAATATTGTCTTCAATAAAACGTCCACTTACAAAACCAGTTTGGTGTAAGTCAATTAATTTACCTAAAACTTTCTTAATTCTACCCGCAATAACCCCTGATCCTATTTTATAAACAGTATTTAGTAGAGAAATGGGACGCCAATTCTTTAAATAATGTCTAGGCTTATTATCCTTGGGGAAACACGTAATTATGCCCTGTTTTTGATTACTAGATAATTGCCCAGTTTCAGCCCCATAATTAAGTGATTCTACAACAAACACTCGCAAGTCTCTCCAGAAAAAATTAAAAAATTCAGTAGAAAAGCCATCAGAACCGGGAGACCTATCGATTTTTTTTATTTTTGAGTATTTCACAAGCCTCTCCAATAGTTATCTTTCCTTCCAGAGACTCTTTTTCATCATTAGATGCTTTATTAAAATTAAGATTTTGAAGTCATAAATATTTAAAGTGTCATCTCTCATACAATTCATAAAATGTTTTTGTTTCTGTCAATATATCAAATTGATCTATTATAATAGTACCAACTTCCTTTTCTATCTCAGGGATAAACTTATTAGCAAAATTTCTAGATTCAACCCAACAAAAATATTTTGTCAGATTTTCCCCTTCTTCAATCCATTATACCCTTAATCTAATTAATTTTCCCTTTATTTTTTCTCTCAGATTTTCTAATACTTTTTTTGTCATCCAATTTTGAAAAGTTAACTACAATGAACTATTGACTGTGATTCCATCATTTCAATTTCCTTTAATAATTCAGATTCTTTATTATTTTTTGTTCTTAAAACTAGAATAAGAGATGATCGCTTTTCCTCTAATTTCTATTAATAGGACTTCTAAAAATAACTGACTATCTATTGTCAAATGTATATTTTCATCTTCAACCATATGTAAATTTTATACGGGAGCACAATATTGTTTTTTTACATCCAAAATTTTATTTTTAACATAGTCTATATATTCAAAGTCGTATAATAAAGAGTTATTGAATGTCCATAAGCCTTTTCCTCTAACAAATGGATTAAATTCTAATTCTAAAGTAACCATTGAATGGTCAGATCTATAGCTAGTTTCAATTTTACAGTTTTTTTAAATGTATAAGCATAGAATCAGGTAACAAGAAGAAATCTAACATTAATTGCTTAAATGGTGTTTTTTTTTCTCCAAGTAAACGTTTCAAAGTTGGATACATTTCTCGAAATGGATGAATGTGATGCCACTGATCCATAATCTTAAAATTTTAATTCTAGCATTTTGATTATTGATATGTAGATAGTTAAAGAAATCCATGGTTGGGGCCAGAACAAGATTAAAATCGTCACAAATCACAAGATTTTCATTTTCAAAATCCTCAATTATAGACATTATATTTTCAAAAAAATCTGGCATATCTTGATTTGGACCATATAATGATAATAATGTAAGTCTAGTACCATTTACGCTAATATCTAATGCTAGATAGTTACCATTTATACCTTTTTTTATATACTTTGAATTCAATATTATACAATTATGGCACTTCCACGAGATCAATATGAGGTTTAACTGAGCAATAAAGTAATATTGAACGAGGGTTTACCCCGAGTTCAATATTATTCATTTATTTCCCATTGATGTGGGAGATATGAAGATTTGTTTACCCGGGGGAAACATATTTCCCGAAGGCATCGCTTGATGGAAATATGATTTCCCGAGGGTAATCAAATCTTCATATCTCCCACATCGATGGGAAATATATATTTTATTCCACCACTATTTAATATGTACAAATATAGAGAAGTGGTTCTACCCCCCCCCCCCCCCC
>MJUU01022168.1:143060-163304 GCA_002080025.1 Modiolus philippinarum
CCCCCCCCCCCCCCTCCATCTATCTGAAATTTTTTTCATGATCTTGAAGAATTCAGTCAAAATTGACAGAAAACTAGCAAAAACTCGTCTGGAATATTTTTTTCTTGAAACTCTGCCTGAATCCTCCTATATTCGAAGGCTGCTGCATTTATATATGACATCGATGGGTGAAAATATAATAACGTAATAAGGACCCCAAGAACTTAAAGTACACTACAGTAAGAAAAGGCATTGTCGTTGCTCAAATAAATTTGCGTTATTGATTTTTGAAATTGACATAACAACACAAATGAAAATAGTTAAAAGTGTGCTGTTGAGACCTTATTATTCAGTAAAACTCTTGGCTATGTTCCTTAACCATGTTGACTCGGAACACCTCCTTACTATGATAACTCTTGTTAAATCTAGAGAATTTCGAATGAGGGGAATATGATATTTGGACACGACGTTCAGCGGGAGACACGATGTTTTGTTCAAAGTCACGTGTGATAGTCTTGGCCAATGAAAATTCGTTATTAGTCAAGTTATAATTATAAAGTGGAATAATATCTTTTGCGCTCCGTTCAACCCCATATTGATCGAGTATAGAAGTGCCATAATTGTTTTATTATATTTGATTGACATGTCTTAAGTCACTGATGACAAACAAAAGGGGTGTGGTATATCTATTGTGGGTTTGAAAGGGGTGTGGCCTGTAAACGTCAATCAAAGTTAGTGTGCAATATGATGATTTATCATGATCAACTGTGCAATTTGATGTTTTATTGAGTAGGTTCATTTCTATACTTTATACATAGAAACATAAGTACAAATATAATAATGTTGTTTATCATAATTGCAACACCTCTTGAATTTGATGATAAAGAAGAGAAGAAACAGTCATATCCCCAAATAGATCAAATAATTGATTCATTTTCCCTGACAAAATATGTACCTTGTAAGCAATATAAACTATAATTTTTGGCTTTAAGAAAGTAAAGCAAATATCCTCTTTTGCCAGTATCACCAAGACCTTGACAGTTCGCTATTAATAGTTTTACAGATCCCACATTTAGAAGTTAATAAACACACTGTACATTGAGTGACATAAATAACTATTAATATTAAATCCCACCAGGTAACATAGTTTGAAGAAAATAGTACATTAGTTGCTTTGGAAAAGCCAGAATGAATAAAAAATACATTTGTATCAAAATGGCAGACATATTGTATATGTATGCATCTTAATCAATTTTTGCAAAACAAAGCTGTTATTTACAATACAAAAAGTCCATTAATAACAATAAACCTTAATTTACAGAAGATCAACTTAATTTACATATTGTAAACAAAGATATTTGATTATTTCCCTTGCCTCAGTCTCAAATCAATGTCGTCATATAAACCAAATTTTAGCTGTAGACCATTTGAAGTTCTACAATATATACCACAATTAGAATACCATACAGAATCAAAACGACATGTATATTCACTCAATGTACACTGAATTTCGGATGCGCATTTTCCAATTATTACGGGATGATACACATTAGATAAGTAATTACTCTTTTAACGTTTCGTTCAACTTTTAACGTTATAATATAACAAAGTACATTCAGCTTACTGTACGTTATCTAACGATTTTGTTAGATAAAGTACACCAAGCAGAATGTACTAGGTACATGTACTATGTACATGTCATGTTCAACTTTTAACAATATTATTAAACATACATTGTAGTACTTTCAGTTAAGTGTACCTACTGATTATCAGAACAACTAACAATAAAGGCGTTGTTCCTTTGCTTTGTTTTACCATATATTTGTAGTGACTTTGTCTCGTTTGCATTTAGTCCACATCTCTTCTTTGCTTATCTATATTTTTCTTTTCGTGACATCATCTACAAATTTAACCTTGTTTTTAAACCCTTCTCATCCACATCAGACTTCTTTTAACATCACTATTGAAAAGTTTTACTATTACTGGTCTTGGTTCACGTTCCGCAGGTAATCTATGTACAGCTACTACATCTCTTTCACTTTATTCCACTTTCAGATCATCCTTTACTATCTTAATAAAATCTTGTCTAAGGTCTTCTTAAGGAGGTTCGCTCCTCATGTTTTGGGATTTCTGTCAGATTTTCGGAATTCTCTGGTTTTATCCATTTAAAAGCATTATAATTTTTTGCCCATGGACCCCCTAAATTTTTCCCATAATTTCATTTTATACACCTTTATGAGCATTCTGTAAAAATTTCATTAAATTTTATTTATTCTGTCACAGTCATTCGTAATCAAACCTTGCTAATATTAATCCTATGAAAAATCCGTGGAGTTCAGTTTCCCGCCAAATTTTCAGTCACTTATAACTCAAAAACGAGATCATCAACCTATCAATTTTTTTCACTTAAATTATTTCTTTTTTTATTTTCTAACGAAAAATCACATTTATTTGAAATCCTATTTATTTTCATATAGAGTAGCGAACCCCCTTAATCCCTTTTCGGAAGATCAAATACTTTTATGTTGTTTTTTCTAGAGTATTGTTCATTGTAGTTACTACTAGTACTGTTTACTTTAGCTATTTTTTTTTGTTTCCGCCACTTCTTTTTTCAAAGTTGACAAATAGGTTTTGCTAAAATCTAGGTTCTTTTTCAACGATTCATTTTCTATTGTAAGAGTCTCCACTTTTTCTTGCATTTCATTTTAAGGAATTTTTAATCTGTAACCCGGATTTCAAAGGTCGTTAAATATAGCAATCAGGGCAAAATAACGCTTTATTACTCACATGAATAAAGATGTATGAAAATTGAACAGTACCATTAACCAATTATTATAGTAAAGACCGTGCAAATTGTGAGAAAGGTCTACACTAAAACTTCGTTTTTCGAGGTAAATTAGTAATTCGCTGATATTTTCTGGATATAAGTATGAATTTGTATTCATCCGACGTAATCTCATATACTTATACATGTTTTCAAATATATTCATATAAATTTGAAACAAAAAATCACGTCAGAGGGCCAAAATAATATAATTTTCTCGACTTAAACTCTTGAATGGGTTCAGTTTCAGTTTTTCTTTCAGATGCTTTTTTTTTTTATTATTTTCAAATTTTCGCCTGAAATACAATCAATGAGACATCAATTGTTGCAATATGAATAGTATGTGCTTTTTGGTATATTAAAATAGTTAGAACTTTTATTATAAATAACAAAATACTAAAATACCGAATTTGCATAATAAAAAGTAAATTTCGTTATGCAGTACACGTGTTTCAAGGAGTAACTTCTCATCAGCAGTATTAGAATCAAACAGTATCGGAAGTCATAATCCAAAGGTAGTCAGAAATAGAGTACTAATTACCAAAAGGTAATTATGCAAACACAGCATTCAACTAATTTCAACTCCCAGTTTTGAGCATGGCGTGATCATGAGAACCCACAGTGTACGAAGCCTCCTGCACACATACCAGCTGATCTTAAAAAAGGGCATTTGACTATTTAGAACTTTGAGTTCTTTTCTGCCTTCAAAAAAGAAATCACGCATTTCAGTTTTATTCCATGAAGAGAATCAACAATTATTGAATTCCCTGTCTAACACAAATACATCATTATCGCGGGATAATTTTGCATTTTCCTGGAATCAATTTAAACATAATCTCAAGTAAAGATAATCATGATATTTCCATTTTGAGAGCCTTCCTTACCTCATATGAAGCTTCACAAGAACAGCACAGCAGTAAACAAATGCATGTAAAACTAAGGATACATTTGAGTTTGCTCTTTGTTGAAGGCCTCATAGGGACTTAAAGATGAAGAACAACAATGAAAGCGTTGTTCTATTTGCCTAATCTTAACATGTATTTATAGAAATATTGTACTATGTGCATTGACTCCATGTCCCTTTATTTGCTCATGTATCTGTTATATTCTAACTCTGGTAGGTGATTGTTACATTCATATGAAAAAGAAAGGAAATGGGGTAAATGTCAAGGAGACAACATCGAATCTGCATGTTAGAACGTCCCAAAACAAAGCATCTAGGGTCACCGTACCGTCTTCGACACATTAGGACATACTAGACATCATCTCTGTCCAAGTGTCAGTTGAATAGGAAAGTTATAGGCGCTCCGGCCACAAATCGAAAGGGGAAACCTTTTCTAATTAGACCAAATCTGCTGAAGGACAGTAGCAAAATCGAAGATATAACACAGAGATAATATACGAAATCGTGTTGTTAAAAAACGTCAAAAGTAGAAAATAAGTGATAACTTTTCTTTGGAATATATTTTTCCATATGCACATATGATTCTTTTTTGACAAAAGCAATTTCACAGCTTTTATTTTATTGCATTAAGGAGGTTCGCTCCTCATGTTTTTGGATTCCTTTCAGATTTTCGGAATTCTCTGGTTTTATCCATTTAAAAGCATTATAATTTTTTGCCCATGGACCCCCTTGTTTTCTCCCATAATTTCATTTTATACATCTTTATGAACATTCTGTAAAAATTTCATTAAATTTTATTTATTCTGTCACAGTCATTCGTAATCAAACCTTGCCAATGTTAATCCTATGAAAAATCCGACGAGTTCAGTTTCCCGCCAAATTTTCAATCACTTATAACTCAAAAACTAGATCATCAACCTATCAATTTTTTTTCACTTAAATTACTTCTTATTTGATTTTCTAACAAAAAATCATATTTATTTGAAATCCTATTTATTTTCATATAGAGTAGTGAACCCCCTTAAATACATAAAAATACATAAAACAAACGAAGAAAAAATTAGCAAAACATAAATCATCTTATTACAAAACCAGATCCTGTACAGGTCATTTGTCAATTGCCAGGTTAGAAAAAAAAGCTCATACAAGGTATAAAGTACCAGCAAAACAAAATTTACTGATAATTTTGATCTGTATAAAGATATAATTTGCATATTTTTAATTCAATGAATCTCTGATAAACGAGGCAGATCACAAAACGGAATATCATGAATACACTGCATGTTAAAAAATGGATAACAGGAAACACCTACAATGGCTGAAAGAGTAATTACATGCAACAATTTGCAAGAAAACTACACAAGAAAAACACGTATAAGACAAAAGACAAACGTAGACAACGATAGGAACTCGGGACATCCGGACTTGGTACCGGTACTAGCACAGGCCAGCGGTAAGGTTAAACCGGTTTATGGGTACCCAAAGTTCCCCTTTATCTGTCACTTTAAAAATGCATTTTTTTATTTTTCATATGCAACATTTTCGAAACCAGCTTATCATATTTTTATTTAATAAGTAATTTTATGTATGATTATAAGCTTGGTTCTGAATGCATGACAGGGTTAAAAGTCAGTTTGAATATATCCCATGTCCATAATTTTTCCATAGGCTCGATGTTAATTGCTATAATGATGGGTGTAACAAAATGACCTTATTTTAGTAGAATAAAGATATGTTTTGAAATATTCACATATGGTCAAAAATTAAAAACGTTCTGGTGACAAGAGGTATCAAAGAAATTGTGTGTTTGCTAAACCTTTTTGTTTGTCAAATCAGTGGGCCGATTTAGCACCTAAATGCAATCATTCATTTCTTTAATGAAGTTTCTTTTCCTTGGTGTACCCATTAAAAAAGCAAAAAAGCAAATGTCTTGCATATGTGTTTTCTCTTTGATAGTCCCTATAGTTGAAATTTTTAAAACTAACTGACTAAGCCTCTACACTAAATAGTCGCACCCTCTCATGATCCATTATGATCACAACAAATGTTACTGCACTAATTTTTTTTAGATCCACCAAAAGTCAAAATATTGAAACAAGAATATTTTGCATATGTTGGTACTTCAGTTGAATTGGAATGCTCCGTATCACATAAAAAGGGATTGATAGACATATATTGGTTGAAAACTGGTGGATATTTTTTCGTCTTTACTAATAGATACACCGGAAGTACAGTAACGACACCTTCACTTACAATTAACAATTTAACACGCAATGACGCTGGTTATTACTACTGTGTTGCTTCACAGAAATATGGAAACAGATTCAGTAAGCCTGCTAAGCTTAATATATTAGGTAATGTTATTATAATTAGTAAATGTTAAAAAAATGAATAACAGGAAACACTTACAATGGCTGAAAATTATAATTACCTGCAACAATTTGCAAGGGAACCACACAAGAAAAAAACGTTAAGGACAAAAGACAAACGTAGACAACGATAGGAACTCGGGACAGCCGGACTTGGTACCGGCACTAGCAAAAGCCAGCGGTAGGGTTAAACCGGTTTCACAGTTTAACCGGTTTAAGTATTGCAGCCGGATTTAGCCTTGGTTCCACCTATCGAGTTTAAAGGTATGTTCGTCTGAAAAATATTTCATGTGCAATCGACAATAAGCGAAAAAAAAACTTAAGAATAAGTTGTCAAGGACCCCCATTGAATATAATCATGCAAGCATAACCATAAGATTCCATGTTTTATATTGAAACTTACAATATATAAATGTAACAAAATTTTCTTTAAAACTACGGAGTATCTCCCTCATGCATAGCTCTTACCTAAATTTTGACTTTTTTATTTACACCCTTTTGGCTATTTTTTTCTCAATTACATTTTACACTTTTTCGATTATTGGACTTCCAAATGTTTTAATAGGGTAAAATCCGTAGCTCTATGGCCCGCCAAATAAGAAAAAAATAATAAAAGGACATATGGAGGTACAGTTCTGCAGCTTTGTCTTTAGCTGATGTTGGCTTTATTATATAGACATTATTGGTAATTTGTTTTCTATCAAATTTCACATAAATTTCGGTTTATGGATTTCAAAATGTTTTGATTTAATCGGCACTGAAGAGACATAAGTTGAAAGGCGCATATACAGAAACTAATTTCACCCTAACAGTAACTTCGGTATTTTATTTTCGTTTAACCAAAATCTATAAAATCTTATTGTACAGTTAACGGCAAGAATTTCCCTGCACCTGATTATCATGGTTGTTAGAATAAAATAATATGTTTTTTTTAAACTGCCGCTCATGATAATTGTTCGATGAAACTTTTCAATTATTGAAGTAAAATCAAAACTATTACTTTTTAACCCACTGTTATCTTGTTGACCAAATTTTGTTTTTTAAACCACAACGTCATGTAGCTCCTGTTAAAGAGAATATATAGAACTTTGATCTACTTTCAAAGTTATATGCTGTCATTCATTGTTTCCTGACACTAAAAAAGATTTCATATATTAACAAAATCAACAATAAGATCTGTTGACTAATAACTAAATACCGAAGTTACTGTGAATTTGATTTCTGCATATGCGCATTTCGACAACTTATGTCTCTTCAGTGTAGATAAAATCTAAAAGTCGGAAGACCATAAACTCAAAGACATTTAAAAACTGATAGAGAACAATTAACAAAATGATCTAAATATAAAGCCAAAATCCGCTAAGGACAGAGCTTGGCATGCGGGAGATACTCCTTAGTTTTCAACAAAATTTATAAAAATTTGGATATTGTAAGGTTCTAGATATAATCGGCTTTCGGGTCAGCACCAAAGTACTGACTACTGGGCTGGTGAATAACCTTGGAGACTAACAGTCCACCAGCAGTGGCATCGACCCAGTGGTAGCAAATAACTAAATACCGAATTTACTGTGAATTTAATTTCTGCGTATGAGCATTTTGACAACTTATGTCTCTTCAGTGCAGATAAAATCTAAACGTTTTGAAGACCATAAACTCAAAGATATGTAAAAACTGATAAAGAACAAATAACCAATATGATCTAAATATAAAGCTAACATCAGCTTAAGACAGAGCTTTGCATTTGGGAGATATTCCTTAATTTTTAACAAAATTACAAAAATTCAGATATTGTAAGGCTCCAAATATAATCGGCTTTCGGGTCAGCACCGAAGTACTGACTACTGGACTGGTGAATTCCGTCGAAGACTAACAGTCCACCAGCAGTGGCATCGACTCAGTGGTAACATAAGTTGTTTTAAGACAGAGTTATCTTCATTCAATATACAGCATACTTTAAGGAATTTTAGAGGATTTTAAGAGTTATGGCAGAGTCAACTCCCACTTGCACCATTTAAAACATAATTAAAAGGGAAATGTGTGAAAGTCGGGCTATCGAAAAAAAATGTTTTCAATATCGTAAACAAGTAAATTCGACGTAACAAATGTTTTTCATATGCACATTCGTACGTCAAAGTAGTGCGTAAAGTGGTCAATATTTCATACAAATTTGTAGTTTCTCTCGTACCGGAGGTATCAGAAAGTACTGCAGTTGTCGACTTAATTTTTCTGTAGGAACTCCATATAGAACTAATTGGGCGTCACGGTATTATTGCCACTGGACATGGAAGAATTGGGTAGGGGGCAGGATAGTTTTTCTTTTATACATTAACAACGGCAGTAGAATACCGAAGGAACAAAAAGCAAGATTACACAAATCAAAGTCCAGAGACAAGGCAAAAGCAAGAACACCGAAAGACGGAAGACCAAAGACACCACATGCCCACAAAACACACGAACATTACATATACGACACAAAAAACTAAAGCACTAACAGTATGAACTCTCAATAAACAAGAGAGACATCAGGTGCTCCGGAATGGTAAGCATGTCCTGCTCTGTGCACAGCACCCGTCACACTGTCAGTGGGTCAATCCAGGGTCAAAACCGGTAATGTCAAATCCGGGAAGACGCGAATCTAGCTGAAAATATCAGTTTTTATTTGTGACACTGACATTTCATATCTATCTATGATGTCGTGGTGACGGCCAGAGGCTGAACATATCCCTGACTCAGCAGTTTTTTTACAGTGCTTTTGCTCTTTCCACAAAGTCACTGTATGTACTGCACGCTCTACAGTAACGAATTAATTGTGAAATATATACTCCATATGCTTGGGATGCAGGTATATTGTTAAATGATCCCTAACATGAGCCCTCTGTTTTACTATTGTATAAAGAAGGGGTTTATATACTGCATGAAGAATAGTGTTTCTCCACAACATTTTTCTACAATTTTGCAGGCAGGCCTTTTCAGCTGAATAGCTCATGTTGGCGCTCCTGGTGGCTAAATACACTGATAAGCTGGAATCAATCGAGTTGCCGGGGTCAAAATGAGAAAAAGTACTAAATAAAGACGATATATATTGTATTTAGATATATGTGCAGTGAGATGAGTACCAAATCAAGATGATGTATATATTATATTTTGTATTTTAAGGTAGAAAAAATGTGTCAGTTTTTTTCTTTAGATCCAGCGGTAAGAGCAAACCAACAGACCTACAATGTTACCACTGGTAGCAGCGTCGAATTAGTTTGCACTATAACACCAAATTCAAAAGTGGACTTCTTGTATTGGTATAGGAACAGCACAGGGATTGAAACATATATCACTTCCTACAGTAACCCTGATAGATATACGGGAGCCTCTGTCAGCGAACCATCTCTTACCATACACAATGTAACACTCATTGATGCTGGAAACTACGTATGTGTTGCTTACAACAAGAAAATTATAAAATTATCATGGACTGAACCAATAAAATTAGAAGTTAGAGGTAATGTAAATTTTATTGTATTAACAATGAATGGATATGGAGTAAATGCAAATGAGACAAAACTCTACAAATACATGCTAAAAAACAGCAATGGAACAACGCTTTTATTGTTGTTCTTCATCTTTTTCGAAAATCTATCAAATTTATTCAACTGTAAATGAAAATTATGATAAAAAATTGAATATTCAATATTGATATATATGACTTAATTATTGTATTTCGAATAAAGTCGATTCAGCTGAAATATTTTCGGATTCGTTAATTTCACATGATATATGTACAGATTCGCAAAATGAGAAAAAGCAACTGTTATATTCATAGGAAAATTTGTACATTTTTTTTTCTTTTTGTTAACAGAGCAGGACATGCTTACCTTTCGGAGCACCTGATGTCACTCTCAGTTTAACGGGAGTTCACACTGTGAGTGCCTTGGTTTTGAATGTTGTGAATTTGAATCTATCTAACGTCATTGTTTTCTGTGTCCCCGTTTTTGCCATGTATTTTGACTTCGATTTTTGTAAATACCACTCTTTTTTTCCTTCGGTATTCTACTTCCGTTGTTTGATGACAATCTGAGATTTGAACAATATAGTCAGTTGTTGATACCAATTTGCGAAATGTAAACGAAACAGAAAAAAAATAAGAATTTTTCAAATTTATTTTACGAGAAAATTATTTTCCTTAGGGAAAAAGTTACTGGAAAAATAATGACAACTTTTTATGTATTTGTGTAAATTAGGAAAGTTTACTAGTTTTCTTAAAATTAGGTTTTGAATAAGTGATTTGTTATAGAAAATATGTAAAATGCAATGCTTTATTTTTGGAACTACCTATAGCACATTTGACCCTTTTTATCTTTTAGAGGAAAAAGTGTGTTTATATCGATTCTATAATTATGAAAATCTTTATATTGAAAACAATGTGAAAAATAATTACATAGACATGCAATTGTAAAAACATTCATAGTAACCTTAATTAAACAAATAAGTTATTTTTCTGTGTGCAAGGGAGACATGCAAAATCTGGTATATCCTACGACAATCTACGGGCTACCCTTTTGTCACATGATCGAACAATAAAGCTATGAGATAAACATTAAATGAACAAACTTTTTTTCCAATTTAAGATGAAATTTTTGGCTTAAATTGTTTTAATTTTGCCTTTGTATTGCATGCAAGTGAAAGATTATTGTTTTATATCTTTTAATGTTTGTTTATTTTTTTATTATTTATTTTAATTAATTCATTCATTTATTTCTGCTTATTCTCTATAAAACCACCAATCTTGTTTTTGAAGTTCGAAATTTAACATTGAGAGTTCATTTATGACAAATGTTTATGTATCAGTATTTCCATTTTTTAAGCAAAATCACTTTGTCAGTTAGTATAACTGTAGACGCACTTCAATTAGATATATATAATATGCAAAAAATATATTTATTTCGATAACAAAATACTGACGTTACTGTAAATTTAGTTTCTGCAATATATAGCCATTTCGACAAATAATGTCTCCTAAGTGCAAATCAAATTAAATAATTTGGAAGACAATAAATGCTTTTTTTTTTATATCTGATAGAGCGCATATAGTTAAAAGATCTCAATAGAAAGTAGAAAAACCGAAAAATCGGAGCACCGAAGTATTAACAACTTGGTGAATAGCCTTGGAAACGAACAGTCAACCAGCAGAAGCATCGACCCAGTGGTAATAAATAGCAAAAAACTAAAAAGCTAAGAACAGAACTATACCAGGGAGAGATACTCTATATATTTGAGCACAGATTTTCTAGAAATTTTATGCTGCGATTTTTCCTGATTAAATCGTTTTTCGGGTCAGCACAGAAGAACTGACTAGTGTATTGGGATATGCTAACTATAATATCTTTCATTTTTGTTTCAGGTTCGTAAAACTGGATTCCCGAATACAGATGCCAATTGTGATAGTATGCAATTATTTCCACGCATTAAACTGAAATAATCTGTTTCATTAACTGTTGTTTAAGCTCTTATATAACAATAAAATATAATTTAGTTACCTTGTATGCTATCTTTATATTTTAGGTACGGTGTATTTCTTTTTGGGAGAATTGCTCATATGGATACATTATCATACTTTCAAATTTTGGCATTTTGTATAAAATTGTAATTTCAAAATGAGATCTTGAACGTCTGTATAATGTCCACATTGCATTATTGTTATTGTTTCGGTTTATGGATCTCTAAATTTTTGGTTTGATCTGCACGGAAGAGACATAAGTTGTCGAAATGCGCATATGCAGGAACTAAATTCACAGTTATTTCCGTATTTTGTTATTTAGTATGGCAAGTTATCTTGCAGTTGATTTGATTTGTGCCCTGTGGTTGTTTTTATGTTGTAAATGTCATCTGTTGATTTTTACAGGTAAATATTGACATTTTGTTAGGTGATTTTATCTTTGTGGACGCTCCCACTTTTAATCCGTCGGGCAAATTTAACATGTAAGTAGCATTGTCCGACATCTAGAAATGAATTCCACTCAAAGCGATGCTAATGCTCGTCTTAAACATGCTATGAGATATGACCAAAGCTCATTATTGGAAGCATCATGGTAAACTCAAGATAAAAAAAACTGATAAAAGCTTTATTTAGATATGGAGTAAATGTACATGAAACAACGTAAATACAATGTATAACAAAGCAATTACACAACACTTTTAGTGTTTGTGTCCTCATTGCGTATTTCCCCTCCTTAAATTTCAACCAGATGCAACTTAAACCTGTGAAAAATTGATTTGGTATAGAATCAATTATTGTTGAATGAAAAACACAAGTTTTTTTTTCTTTTCCTTTTTTTCCCTTTTTTTTTATATGAAATGGAACTTATATATGAATATCGATAATATCATCCGTCGTTGCTTTGGCATGTCTCTCCATTTGTATATTTGTCAGTTTTGCGGCGAGGAATACATTACTTGCAATTCCTCTTACTAGCGTTGCTCGATTTTGAAAAAGTACGATAACCTCGTCATATAAGCGGGAGGTTGATGCATCATTAAACCTGGTTTAACCCACCATTTTCTCTATAAAATGCCCGTTCCAAGTCGGGAATATGACGACTTGTCAAAAATGTGTTGGGTTGTTTCCCTGATTCTGTCGTCTGTTATACTGATTTTCCTTACTGGTCTCTCGCTTTGATCGATTCGGACTTTAGCTGTCACTTTTATTTTTACTGTTTAAAAGCGTTAAGGACTATTTTTCATTACACCTCTTGCATAATTTCCCACAGGGAAAAACAAGGAAAACATGCAGGTCTTCAGCTGTGCAAAACATGTACACTGAATTCCACAATATTTTGATTTCGATAATATTTGATGAAACATATGTTCATTTAAGATTAGAATTATAATATTTGTCTTTTGTACATGTTGTAATAAAAGAGCTGTGCTGTGAGTTCTTCTCATATTTCATAATATAAATTGCAATTAACAAACTTCATCACTAATATTTCTCCATTTTTTAAAAATAAAAATATACCAATATTTCAATAATTTTGCCTTAATACTGACGGCGGAAATTAGGTTTTTGGAAAAATCTGCTTTTGGACCAGCACGAAAATACTTAATAAATCGTTCGGTGATACCAAAGGGGTTAAGTATGAGTTAAGTATGAGAAAATTATATGCATTTTTCAGCCTTCTCCTCTTCTCTCAAGGGCAGAATATATTGGGATTTCTCTAAAAATCATATAAATTTTCCTAAATTTATATCTTTGCCCCCTTATTTTGTTTCACATTTTTTTTTCGTCCATACAAAGTGTCCAATAGAGCATAAAATTTCCAATGCATACTGAAAATCCACAAATATATACACAATAAATAGTCGCAGTTACTTTGAGTATGAGAAAGATATGATATTTCTAAAATTTCAAATTAGAAAATACGGATTCTGTTTATGCATACTGTATGCTTATTTCGACAACTTGTGTCTCTTCGGTGTATATCAAATCAAAGCACTTGGAAGTCTATAAAATGAAATATGTATTGAGGCTGGTAGAGCACAAATAACCAATAGAATCTTTTTGGAAAATCCAAAATTTAGCTTAGGACAGAGTTTTCCTCGAAGGAGATACTACTTAGTGTTTTGTAAAAGTTAGACATTGTAAGTTTCAAAATGAAATCGGTTTTTTGGGTCAACACGGAAGCACTGATTACTGGGTTGGTGAGTACTCTCTGGGATTAACAGTCCACCAGCAAAGGCATCGTGCCAGCGGTAACAAAATACCGATGTTACTATTAATTTTTTTTTCTAAAAAGGCAAATTTCGACATCTTATGTCTATTCAGTCCAGATCAAATCAAATTCTAGGGTTCAAAAGTTTTCGTTGAAATTGGTTTTAAATTGATAATATACAATTATGGCCTTTAATTTAGGGTAATATCCATAATTATTTAATCGAGAAAAGGTTATTTTACCTCGGTCCTACGGACCTCGGAAAAATAACCTTTTCTCGATTAAATAATTATGGATATTATCCGAAGTCGATTAAAGGCCATAACTGTATCATTATACTGAACTAAAAAAAAACAAAAACAAAAAAAAAACGGTGTTTTATGATATCAATATCAAATCCATATGACAAATGTCTAAATAAACCAAAACGAATGAATTTAGTAATGGAAGGTGAGTTAGTATTTGCTTACATTATAGGGACTTCCTAACGACCTGAAAAGCAACACATTAGTCAACTATAAAAAAGGGAAATAAATGTTAAGTTTTTTTTTTTATTCGGGAGCAAGTTAAGTGCTTCGATCCTTTTTACGGGCGTCCACAGAAAAAAAATCGTTATGGGCTTTTTCCTCAAAACTTTTAACTATCGAACTCCGAGCTTTTCATCTGTAGAAAAAGCATACTGCTGTACCAATGCTAAGTACTTATGGTGTTTTTTTTTATCTGGGATTATCGTAATGTCCCTGTCAGTGCTGCAGCCGAACCGATTGGCAGCCATGTTTATTTACATTTACGTTGACGACAAGGGAAATAACTAGTTATTTGTTCGACGTGCTAAAGCGCGCCTTATTCAAATTAGTTATTTTGCCTACGCGCACTTTCCCGAACAGTTATTTTGCCTACGCGCACTTTCCCGAACAGTTATTTTGCCTACGCACACTTTCCCGAACAGTTATTTTGCCTACGCGCTATTACCTGCAGAAATACCAATATTATTTTTACCATAGTTTCTATAGTAAAGCATAAAAATAAAAAAATGTTAATCACTCCCTGGAAAAAGATCCCATATAAAACGAATTGACACTTTTGTCAATACATCCAATTCAATTATTTAAACTGATTCTACAAGATATCAGAGAGAGACGGGGAGAGCATTCATTTATATATTAATACTGCTAAGATCAACGTTCAAGAAATTTCACAAACCATGAAGGGTGACACATTTCAATGAAATGAATTATGCTGTGACAACTCAATGGACCAGACAATGAAGCCTGGACATGAATTTATAAATTAAATATGGTGCTGTGGCAAGTTCAAGCAACTCTTAATATGTTTTGTTCCCGATACAACAAATTCAAGTTATTTTCCCATAAGCCAAAACTACAAATTTCTACCTGAAATAACAAATTATTTACGCCAAATTGTTAAAGACTTCGTCATTTGGAGATCATTATGTGCATAAAGATTAATGACAAATCACAAATATCACATAATATGCCACTGGAAACGTTTAAATACCTTGACAGTTATCAAAAGCCTATTCAAAGTACAAGAGCTACCAAACGGCTGCGGACGCGCGGTTTACTGATTAATTTAGGTTTTAAATTCGTTCATAAATGAAAAGATGGTGCGGCAAACCATCGTGTTTAAGAACGCGAAAGAGCTGCCAATCGAGATTAAGTGCCACTTAGGAAAAGCATTTGAGTTACAGAAGCATTAGGTCAACTTTGATATGTTTTGTGCATTTTTGACACGAAATTCTATGCAAATGTAGACAATTGAAAAATACTTTAATAATCTGTACTTGATGAGTTTATTGAAAAACTTCACAATTTTCACAGAGTATGCAATAACATTGTGAAATCCTCTGCTCACTGTTCTTAAGGAGGTTCGCTCCTCATGTTTTGGGATTTCTGTTAGATTTTCGGAATTCTCTGGTTTTATCCATTTAAAAGCATTATAATTTTTTTTTCACATGGACCCCTTTATTTTTCCCCATAATTTCATTTTATACATCTTTATAAGCATGCTGTAAAAATTTCATTGAATTTTATTTATTCTGTCACATTCATTCGTGGTCAAACTTTGCTAATGTTAATCCAATGAAAAATCCGAGGAGTTCAGTTTCCCGCCAAATTTTCAATCACTTAAATATAAAAAACGAGATCATCAACCTATGAATTTTTTTCACTTAAATTACTTCTTTTTTAATTTCTAACAGATAATCACATTTATTTGAAATCCTATTTATTTTTCGTATAGAGTAGCGAACCCCCTTAAACCATTTGTATTGAGTTATTTGTTACCACTGGGTCGATGCCACTGCTGGTGGACTGTTAGTCGCCGAAAGTATTCACCAGCCCAGAAGTCAGTACTTCGGTGCTGACCTGAAAGACGATTATTTTTGGAACCTTACAATATCTAAATTTATGTAAATTTTGTTGAAAACTAAGAAGTATCTCCCTCCTGAAAACCTCTGTCCTTAACTGATTTTTGGCTTTTACATTTAGATCATATTTGTTATTTGTTTTCTCTCAGTTTTTAAACATCTTTAGTTTATGGTCTTCCAAATGTTCAGATTTTATCTGCAATGAAGAAACATAAGTTGTCGAAATGCGCATATGCAGAAAGGAAATTCACAGTAACTTCGGTATTAAGTTATTTGCCCAATTAAAAATAATATGTGAGGTACAATCATGGCGAACCTGCATGATGAAAAGGCAGTTGCTTTGAATTTGGGCTGAATTGATATTTGATCTAAGGTTTTTATGTATATAAAAAAAACGACCAAAACAGAAAGGCTAACAAAAGAAATAAGTTATTGTTCTTTTGTCCTTTTATGAATTAAAATGGACACATTGAGAGTTGATCTGTACCAAGTTTATATCCTATTAACACTCAAATCAAAGTTTTCTGTTATTTCATTAATGACATCAGAAGCACACCACTGTTGAATTACTCTTAACAAGCAATACAAATTAAACTGCCAAATTGCAACTTGATATTTGCTGCCCGTTGTGGCCCCAGGAATACCCCTTATTTTTGAATTTTGACTAGGTTTATTGACAATTGTGCTGTTAATCAGTGCTGATCAAACAGAAATATAACACGTTTTGTCCAAATATAACTTTGATCGGGAAAAAGTGGTTTAAAAACTACAAAATAAAACAGAAATACAAAATTACTATACGATTAAATAATCATTAACAAAGTGCATACATAAGAAATAAGACATATAGTATCTATGGGAAAAGGAGAGATAGGCTGACTTTAAACCCGAAGGCTAAGATATCTTGTTCATCCCGACATTTGCCGAGGGATGGACAAAAGATTACTTAGCCTGAAGGTTTGAGGTCAGCCTATCTCGCCTTTTCAAGAGGATTTCCTCGCCTAAACATTCCAAACTTACTTGTAAAATTAATACACATAGTTTTGGCTGGTAACTAGTTTTTGTCCAATTTCCATTCCTGTATTTCCAAACGCCCATGTCGAAAGTGACGATCAATGGCTAGAGGAGGGGAGTCCGTTAATTTTCGAGTTCCCAGTAGTAGAATTTAGGATGAAATCTTCTGTACATTACAGAATAATGCTTAATTACGAAAACAATCACTGATAAAACCATAAATAAATACTATTAAATATCTTACATGTGTGACAGTGCATTCAGGGTCTTATGTCAATTATTTGTTATCGCATCAACGAAGAAATATTATAATAGTAAATTTCTGACGATTTCAGATCCGCCCCCGACGGAATAGATGTTCATAGTGAAACAGATCAATTCTAAAATGTAGATATTATTCGTTGGCAAATAGTCTTTTAAATCAAATGAATGGTGATGAAAGCAATCAATTAAATAAGGAAATATTCCAGGCGTTTCAAACTGTTTCATCCCAGCATCAGATGGACCTGTTCAGTAACTGGTTGTGTAAGAACTGTAGTCTTCCATTGGATTCAATCTCTACTTTATTTTCAGTTTCTTTCTTTATTTTTCTTAGAGTTGGTGTATTTGTACATGAAATCATATCCCATGTGTATTATCTTAATTAATGTGAATTCTAAAACCTAAGGCGTAGCTCCCTCCATCGTAGTTCTTTCTTTTATATTGAGTGCAGTTGTAGTTAACATATTTGTTATTGTCTCATGTTATTGTCTATTGTCTCATGTTTATTTATTCCATTTCCTCTCGTAAAATATTTTCTCCTTTCGTACATAATCGTTAAGTTCGGGTATCACATTTTCAAAATTCCTAGAGGCCAGTTGATTCTATGACCCATCTTTTCTTTCAGCAAAACCGGTGCAATATTAATGGATGCATTTGTTACTTTGTGTTTGCGATATTGCCGTTGCCTCCTTTTGACCTATTTTTTATGGAAGGTTTCCACTTACATGACTTAGTGTAAAACAAACTAAGAAATAAATGAAATTCTGATTAATACTCAATATTGTACAATGTATTTCATTTTGCTGAAAATGACTTCTGTGTAAGTTTTAAAGTGTTTTTTGAGTTGTTATTACTCCCCTATGGGTCGTTGTCTCTTTGACACATTCCCCGTTTCCCTTCTTTTTCCTATTATAAATAACTAAATACCGAAGTCACTGTGAATTTACTTTCTGCATATGCGCATTTCGACAACTTATGTCTCATAAGTGCAGATAAAATCTTAACGTTTGGAAGACCATAAACTAGAAGTTGTTTAAAAACTGATAGAGAACAAATACCTAAAGTGATCTAAATTCAAAGCCAAAATCAGCTAAGGACAGAGCTTTGCATGAGGGAGATACTCCTTAGTTTTCAATAAAATTTACACAATTTTAGATATTGGAAGGTTTCAAAAATAATCGGCTTTCGGGTCTAAGTGATCTAAATGTAAAGCCAAAATCAGCTAAGGACATGATACATTATATGATATAAAGTAAAAATGTTAGAGAACAATACGTTTTTCAAGTCGTTGTAGATATGTGGAATAATACAAAAATGTGGACTAAGGCATTACATTTAAGGTAGATCGCCACTAATACACGGCGCATTCGATTGGCGCATTTGTGTAACACGAGTCGGATGCGGAATTGACTTGATTTTCAAGCCGGAATAATCCTGTATTGGCCTATACATTGTGACGTCACAATAGATTGACATACACTTTCCCGCGAATTAGCTCCCTTTTCCCGGAAATATTGTCTATTTCGTAAACTATATCAAATAACTTTCTTAATTGAACGGTGACATGTAGATTTTTTCAGCGTAACAGATAGCTTAAGTATATTTCTATGAAATATCAAAAAATAAAAAAAATCTGTCTGATATTTATTTTATATGAAAAATAAACAATAAGCATGTTCTCACGGTTTCCTATATATTCTTTGTAAATATTGCTGAAAAATACTGAATTTGGCCTGATTTTCAAAGCCAGATTTCAGGAAAAGATGATCGGTGACATATCATTTTTATTTTATTTTTGGAACTTATAGGTTAAGATCTGCAAAATATCTTAAAAGAAAAAAAATTCTGTCTGATATTTTTATTAGGATCGAACTACCTTAAAGGGGGTACAAATCTCTTTTTCGCTACTCTCCCTGAACCAATGAACAGATTGTCATGAAAATCTTTGTGACATAATGGAGTTGTGCACCTTCTACATGTACAGTAGGGTGCAGACATAACCTCTCGTCCAAGTTAACTTGGGAAGCAGTCATGAGAACAGTCCTAAGTTAACTTGAAGTTAACTTGGAGCAGTCATAGAATCCTGACTGCTCTGACCAGTCATAGAGCCCTGACTGCTCTGACCAGTCATAGAGCCCTGACCGCTCTAACCTGTCATAGAATCCTGACTGCTCGGACCTGTCATAGAGCCCTGACTGCTCTGACCAGTCATAGAGCCCTGACCGCTCTAATCTGTCATAGAATCCTGACTGCTCTGATTAGTCGTATAGCTCTAAAACAATACAAGAACTGTGAATACTCAAAATTTAATACAGCGATGGATACGTCCCACATTCCCTACCACGCGCACACGATTCACACAACGAACGCACAAATTTTTCACACGTTGAGTGCGCAAATTTTCTTCAATTTTGCCATAACCTAATCAGAACTTTCAGAAAACAGTAACTTCTATGTTCTCGAAAATTGTAATAACTGTAAATTTCCGTCATTTTGTAAAATAAACAAAACTGAAAAAAATCAGTCCTGTAGTTAATAAAATATCCTGCAAACAGCCACAAAAATCGAATATAAAAAGAGGTGCCTTTTTCATTTTCACGTTAAAATACAACTTAATTGTTGTAATTCAACCTAAAATATATAAGAAAAAGCAGATTTTCTTCATTCGATATTATATCGATGCCCGCAATACTTCAACTTTCTGTAATTTAACCTAAAATATATAACAAAAGGCAGATTTTCTTCATTCGATATTATATCGATGCCCGCAATACTTCAACTTTCTGTTATTTAACCTAAAATAT
>MJUU01022168.1:169490-221042 GCA_002080025.1 Modiolus philippinarum
AAATTATTAAATTATAACTTGTTTCTTAGACATAGTAGGAATATTCGTTGGCTTTTTGTTGTTCTAAGACTTATTAGAGAATTTTATGTATCTTATAAATGAACATTCAAACGTTTCAATTGATTTTATAATCAGAAATAATCATGTGGTGACCATGGAAATCGCCGAACACGGTTTAAAATATGCCTCCTTTTAGTATAAAATACAAAATCTAGCACAAAGGACTGCACGGGTATCCCGATACTGATCCGACCGGAGCTATGCACGAGGGAGATTCTCCTTAGGTTTTACCAATTTTTTAAAATTTAGAATTTGCAAGTATTCAAATAAAATAGGTTTTACAGGGAAATAAAATATGAGTGATCAAAAAGTAAAATTTGTGGGAAAAGATTCTGTACTTTGACAAATCAATAAATAAGAAAAGTTACTTTAAATTTACACTGAAGATGTCGCCATATTGCCCTATCAAATCGATTTTGACGAAAAAATGAAAAGAATTGCACCGACCATACGCCGACGAATAAATTTGGTGCACACACGTGGGTGCACATATAGTTGCGCAAATTAGAAATTTTTAAGTTTATAAAGCTCCAGATAAGGCGTACTTTACAGAAGATATTGCGTTATATACAATGCTATAATAAGAAAATATTTATGGAAATATTTGAAATTTTAGATTCAATTTTGAATTGGCTTCTAAACTTAATTTGATTCTTATAATAATTACACTGAAAGGAGAAATAAGTGTGGCCATTTAGCCGTGAATTTTGTTCACATATTGGGCTATTTTCAAAATAAGCAATGTTGTCGAAAATCGTGGTCCTTTGTACGTGTACTTTCTAGAAATATTTCATCAATATGTATTTCATCACACTTGTATGTTTTCTGGCATATTAGCAGTCGAACATTGCTGCAAATGACCCTTTGTGTCCATTTAAGCTATTTTATAGAGCCTTCAAAATAGCAATTAATCAAAGATTCGATTGAACAACAAATCACCAAAGCCAACGACACCCATTGATATAACGCCATTCAAATGTTATACTACTTTCGTTACAACACTGCCCTTTACCACATTTTCAGATGAAGAACAACAATATTTACTTTGAAAATCCAATCAGTTACCACTATAAGATGAAGGACAACAATAAAGTATACAAAAGAACTCGCCGAATTCGTCTCGTACATTTTACCCCATATTTCCCTAACTGTAACCTAAAATTAGCGTTACGAGCTCGATTTCCAACTGCAAGATGAAGGTCAATAAGTAAACATAAAGTACACGTAAAGTCACTTAATTTGTCTCGTACTTTTACCCCATATTTCTCTTATTATGACAAAAATAACCTTACAAGTATTTGGATGAACATGGCCGCAGTGTGAATTTTGTGCAGGCAGGAAGAGGCAAGATGAAGGTACAAACCGCCGAACCTTGTATTTTGGCAAGCCTGTGCTTCACTGGTAAGCAGTGAAAGCTACCATCCTCTACGTACGTCACCAAATAGAGAGATGTAATGGATCATGATCCCCGATACGGTTGCAAATATTTCCCCCCATGAACTCTTTGGTTTGCACGTAAAATTGATCAATATTATTTGTATTCAAAGAGAACAAAAAGTTCCGAATTGGTACCAATTCAAAAACCGGTCTCTCTGGTACATTCAAAGAAGACCCAAACTCTACTCTGTGGTAACACAGAAGAAGAAAACCCAAAATATAAGCTAACGTACAACGTGGGGACATGTTTCATTTTCATCTTGCCACATCCCGCTAGCTCAACTGCGACAACTATTTTAATAATTTTTATGAAATTAACAATACCGAATTAATTCAATAATAAAACAATTGTGATGCTTTAAAATGTTCCATGATATAAAAAGAAATTGAAATATAATTGTTTACGTATATTCGGCAATTTAACGAAGTCCGATAAAATTTATTTTCAAAACTGTTAGCTTAGAAAATTTTCCAATGACTGCCATGAATGTTCACCAATGCATGTTCCACTTTATATTCAATGATGCATATTGTTGCCGGGTCACACAGTCCTAAGTTTTCTGTTCACCAGCTGTCGTGTATTGGGAAGCAAGTCTTTCTCACAACCGCTCGGCAACTCGTGGTACATCTGCTGGTCATCTTTGGCACGTTAATGAGTACCTGAAAAATTGGAACAAAACAGCAGCAGAATGTTTCTTTAAATGGTGGGGTGCGGGGTGGTGGTGGGCTTTTTTGGCTTTGCGGGGATTCTGTTCTTTCTATTTAAAACGCTAAAAGTGACGTCAGAAAACGACAGTAAAGTAAATTAATAAATCGAGACGGAACAAATTCCGGAAAATAATATCCTACTTTTATTAAACCAGTTTATCTCAATATGATAAACTTAATTAGTTTAGTTTTGTTCTTGAATGCTATGCAGCGAATTTTAACAAAACCCTACAAAAATTGTCAAAATCTTCAAAACTTTCATCCAATTGGCAAAATCATTTGATGAATCGTTATCTACATTACACGTTTGAAAATGCACTTGAATTGATTTGGTAAAGATGTTGTATATAAAATGACCTTTTTAAACCGTTCGGAGAAGATTTAATGCATTCACAAAATTGGTATGCTGAATGGAATAAATGCACGGAAAAGTGACCATACTTTTTTATGTAGAAGAAATGAACATTTCAAAGAAGATCGTTTTATTGCATATTTTTCACGAGACGCCTCTATATTTCTATATACTATCTAAGAGGGAATCTGGTACCAAAAGGTATTCTCATTTGCTCATCATATGGGGTTTACCCTCTATACGTGCACTTTTGATGTCAGCAGAAAATTGTGTCGGTTAACTCGAAAGCTCTGCATTATTCATAGATATGTATTCACTTATATTTTTAACGGACATTGATGCAGTTACATCCACTCTTCGGGAGAAGGGTCTAGTACAACGGAACATTGCGGAAAAGGGGATGGAGAAAGGTGAAAAGATTTGTGGGAATTTTGGCATTAAGAAGTATTGTGGGTTGACTGGTGGTAGAAACTTCGTCCTTTACTGGTACTAGACATTCCTTCCAGCTTTCACATGAAAACTCCATATTCTACGAAAACTGAAACCAATAATTATGTTCAATGAATAGACATAAGTTGACAAAAACTGCCAAATTGACAATGAAATTTGTAAAAATTAAACGAATAAAGAACTAAAATGTGCGCAAGGACGAATATTACGCCCTTGATGTGCAGTCGAAATTTCCTCCATTAATATCCCTGGGTTCTCAACAGATAAAAAAAAAGAAAGAAGTAAATACCAAATTTTGTTCAACTCGACCAGAAAAATTCAAGTCAAGTCAAGTATATTTTATTTAAAAGAAGGTGGGTACTAGTATAAAACAAGACAAGATACATAGGGATTGTAGAGCGTATAAAACCGACTCAACCGATTCAATCTCCAAGCAAACCCGCAAAAAATACTGTATATGTCCCGAAAATGAACGACCGACCATTTAACTTGAAAAAGGGGGGGGGGGAGCTATGTTTTTTTTTTTTCTAAAAAAATATTTTGGAGCTGATTTTATGTGAAAAAAATATTTTGGCTGCCAAAATGATGAAAAAAAATTTCTCAAGGAGGCTTTCTGCCCAAAAAATAATGTTAAATTTGAAAGAAATAATTTGCTGATATTTGTGAAAAAAAATAAATATTTTTTTTTGCGCGAAGCGCGAAAAAAAATTTCTGTCCAGAAAAAAAACATACCCCCCTTCATTCAAGTTAAATGGTCGGTCCCTAAGCTCACTCGTATGAAGAAGGGCATACACATTGCTGAAATCAGCACATCTACATCTTTCACCCCTAATTTTTGAAATTTCGTACAGCTTATTTTGCTGATGCAGATAAATTGTGAGAAATGCAGTATTGTTTTTTATACCCCCGCTTTAGCGGGCGGTATGTTATATATATAGCACCGCTCTTACGAATTAAAATATTAACTGCACGAAAACCGCGTAGCGGTTTGAGTGCAATAAATATTTTAATGAGTAAGGCGGTGCTATATATGATTTGTAATATGACCAATGAAAAACGTTTTACCAAGAGTGCGTCAAATATGCTAATGATTTAAAATGAATGACAGGTAACAATAACGTACAATTAGCACGTGATTGAAAACGAGTACACATTTCAAGAGGTACTGTTGCGTTGCAGTTTGTAAGTAATTTGGTGTTTTATTTATTTATTTATTACTTTTTTTGTTGTTTTTATTATCACACACGTATGTACCTTGTTTGGAGAAATGTACTGCACCTGTTTTTTTTTCACCCGCTCAATTTAATAATTACATTTGTACCTCAAAATCAAACAATCATTTTATTTAAAAAAAAAAATCATAGCCCCCCATCCCCGAAAAACCAAATGCTGCTTTCACTCATACAGATCATCTGCATATCATCCTGAAAGTCAAGGCGCCTTAGAGCGATTTCACCAAACTTTAAAAAATATGATGCGGACCTACTGTTTTGACATAGAGAAAAATTGGGATGAAGGAATTTTTTTCTTTTATTTGCTGTAATAGAAGCAGTCCAGGAATCATTAGGTTTAAGTCCCTTTGAATTAGGTTTTGGACATACAGTTAGGGGACCACTCAAACTTTACTAACATGAATTTCTGTAGAATTATCATTGAAATTTTGATAATTGTTACTTTGAAATAACACGATTTGTGCCAGTCCTACTAATTCTACATTAATATTTATAATTAATTATTAAGTAATTTTTTGTAATGGATTAATGACGTGCTCTACAAATATACCAAGTCTCTCAAAATCCCTAAATCAGCGTTTGTTTATATATCGTTATTGCACATTATGTCGATCGAAAATATTTTGACATCATGTATATGCATTGTTTAAATCTAATAATCAAATTAAATAAAAAAGAAAACACATGAAATTGAAGAATTTTACAAACACATGCCACCATTAAAATAAGAACTTCGGTATGATTCAGAAACACGTAGAGAAATGAGAACCAGGGATAGGTTACACAAGTTATTTCGGCGAACGAATAAGGAAACTATTTTTTTCAGGAATTAAAACACAACGAAATAATGTCAATAACATGAAAAAACATGCGCGTGAATCATTCTTTATAAATGCTAATGACCTTCTTGATGATAATAGATTAAGCAACCCAAAAGCCTATTGGAAATTAGTTAAATTTATATGTAATGGATTAAAATCTTGTAATTTCCTACCTTTAGTCGAAAATAAAACTGCCAACTTAGTTTTATCTGATAAGGAAAAATCAGATGTCTTAAATAATTTCTTCAATCTGTTCAATATCTGATATTCAAAATTCTGAACAATCAACCCCTGTTTTTGACAAAGCACAAATCAAAATATAGATATTGAAACAATTACCGCTGGCGAAATTAAGGACTTTCTCGAAATCCTAACATTAGGAAAAGCAGTGGGGGACGTTAAAAAAAGCCATAATTTATTAAGGAATACTGCTGATAGTATATGTAAACCTTTACAATTTATTTTTGATTTTTCTCTTATTCACGGCAAATTTCCTGATACATGTAAATGGAAATTGGCTGTTGTTATTCCTCCTTTTAGCTCACCTGACCCAAAGGGTCAGTGTGTGCTATTGCCATCACTTGGCGTCCGTTGTCCGTCGTCCGTCCGTTAAACTTTTTACATTTTCATCTTCTCCTCTGAAACTACTGAAGCAAATTCAACCAAACTTTCAAGAATGATGTATGGAAGGTCCTTTACAAAGATTCCTCATTTCCTTCCGATCCAACAGAAAACGCTGGCGCGCGGAACTTAGGTTTAACAATGGACCCTATGGGAAAAATCACTTTTTCATCTTCTGCTCTGAAACCACTGAAGCAAATTCAACCAAACTTTACAGGGTTGAAGTATGGAATGTGCTTTAATTCATTTTTGGTCATGCATGGCATAGAGGCATTTTGTCAAATGAGCGATACAGGTTCAGTCTCTAGTGAAGAAAGGCGAAAAGTCCGATCCTACAAATTACAGATCTATTAGTCTGCTGAGTTGTGTAGGGAAAGTTTTTGAGAGAGTGGTCTACAAATACATATACAATTTTCTGTTACAAAACTCGTTACTGTATAAATGTCAATCTGGTTTTATGCAGAAACATTCTACTGTTCATCAACTTATTGAAATACATCACAATATTTGCATAGCATTAGAAAATAGAAATATTGCTTGTACCATATTTGTGACATTTCCAAGGCATTTGACCGTGTTTGGCATAAAGTTTTATCGACAAAAATAGAAGCATATGGCATATCTGGAAACTTATTATCGTGGTTAAAAAAATTATCTTAGCGATAGAAGTTTTTATAGGAAATCGTTCTTCTGATATTGGCAAAATAAAAGGGGGAGTACTTCAAGGGTCAGTCTTGGGTCCTTTGTTGTTTTTAATATATATTAACGACGTTGCTAATACAACAGAGTGTTTAGCCAGATTGTTTGCTGATGACACATCCTTATTATATATTTCGAATAATATTCCTGATATAGAAACCAAGCTTAACTCTGATCTCCAAAAGATACAAATATGGTCCGAAAAATGTCTTGTGAAATTAAATACAAGCAAAACTTAATGTGTTATGTTTACTACTCAGAATGTTATAAACCCCCTAATATAACCTTTAATGGCGAAAATATTCACATTTTAGAAAATCACAGGCATCTCGGTGTGACCTTTTCCTCAAACTATAAATGGACTAGTCATATTCAAAATGCACTCAAAAGTGCCTCACTGAGAGTGTCAGTTTTAAGAAAATTTAAATTTAATATTAGTAGACATAATCTAGAAAAAATCTTTTTAACTTATATTTTTCCAATTTTAGAATATGCTTGTGAAATTTGGGATGGGTGCTCCTTGCAAGATAAAACAAAACTTGAACAAATTCAAAACGAAGCAGCAAGGATTATCATAGGATTGCCGAAATTTGCCAGTATTGAGTCTGAGTCTTTATACTTTGAAACTGGATGGGAAACTCTTCAATCTCGGAGAAATAGAAGAAAACTTAATTCATTTCATAAAATAAAAACCGAGAATTGCCCGTTATATTTAAATGATTGTTTTTCTCATTCTGTAGTGTTAATGTAAGAAATCTGAGAGTTCAAAACGAATTCCAATCTCCTAGGCATCGATTAGAGCTGTATACTAACTCTTTATTTCCATCAACAATATATATGGAATAATTTGAATGAATCCATGAAAAATATTGCTTCCTATGAATTGTTCAAGAAACATTTAATAAATGAATTAAACTTAATAAAACCCCAAAAATTTTATTCTGCTGGTAAAAGAATTCTTAATTTTTTACATACCCGGTGAAGACATCCGTCAAGTAGTTTAAATGCTGACCTGTTCCGTGTAAACCTAGTTATTGATCCTGGCTGCTTCTTTGGACATGTGTTAGAGGTTTCAATACATTTTTTCTCGAATGCCCACTTTACATAGGTCCTCGTGTTGAACTTATAACAAAATTAAATTTTGTTGACATTGATATTGAAATATTGCTTTTTAGTAGCGATTATTTGAGTGAAGATGAAAATCTTACCATTTTTTTGGCCATGCAGCAGTATATCAAAAATACAAAACGATTTAATTGACTGATCACAATCTTGAACTTTATAGTTGTTTATAAAATATGTATTATATATATATATGTTTTCATATCCTTACGTTTTCATATTCATATTGTATTTCATGTATCACTGTATTATCTGGAAAGGAGTTGTAAGTTGTGAAAACTTGTTTCAATCCAGTGTTGTAATTTTATGACAATAAATATGTTTAAACTAAGAACTGCTTAAGAAAAACACAAATGAAAGACAATTCAAATTACATACGTAAACAACGATTAGAACTGGGGATAACCGGACATAGGAAAAGACAGCGGTAAGCATTGAGTACCAAATAATCCTTTTCTCTGTCAAAGTTTATTTGTAATGCCTTATCTTTACAGTTTCATGTAACGAACGTAAAGATAAAGAAATAATTTTCATTGTAGAACAGATAAATGCAGAGGTTCAGAGACGGATGATTAATCAAGTGACTCATGCTAGAATACGTTATATATGTTGTGCACTAATTGTAATTTTGTACAAGTTATAATTTGTACGAAAATTTTGTACAAATATAATTACAAATTATAATTTGTATTTAAAAAAATACCGAATCAAATAGATCGAAAGTGAAGTCCAAAATTAGCTAAGGACGGAACTATAAATGAGGGACAGAATTCAATATGTCTGTTTTAAGCAATTAAACAATTAATATGTATCAATACAAATACTAAAATAAGATGATTTGTGAAGAAATATTAAAACTGAACTCATTTGAGTTGATCGGGAATCTTAAAGGCTTTCAGTGTACATTTAGTTTGGAACTTTGGAAGATTGGCTCCAGTATGTCCAATATTGATTGGAAACAAAACACCTTTATCTCAATTTTGAGATAAAACTGTTGATCGTTTAAGCGACGCTATTATTTTTTCCTGCATTAGTGCAAGAAAATAAACAATTTCAATTTCAATTTTACGAGAAATATTTAATTGATTTGTGCTTTTTAGATTAAGATGACCTCAATAGCGATAAAGTGCATTTAGCTTACGTGATATTAGATTGTTGTATCTAAAAAAAAATTATGGGAAGTCTAGAAAATACCTCGGGTGTTTTGCCAACACTTTGCGTCCGTCGTCCGTCCGTCCGTCGTCCGTCCGTCCGGCGTAAACTTTTCATTCAAAGATCTTCTCCTCTGAAACTACTGGGCCAAATGAAACCAAACTTGTCCACAATAGTCCTTGGGTGGTCCCCTACAAAAAGGTGTTTTTCAGGTCCGTGCGATATCCAAGATGGCCGCCAGCGGGAAACATAGTTTTAACATTGTACCCTATGGGAAAATACATTCAAAGATCTTCTTCTCTGAAACTATAAAGCCAATTTGCACCAAACTTGACCACAATAGTCCTTTGGTGGTCCCTTACAAAAAAGGTGTTTTTCAGGTTCGCTTGATATCTAAGATGGCCGCCAGCGGGAAACATAGTTTTAACATTGGACGGTATGGGAAAACACATTCAAAGATCTTCTTCTCTGAAACTACTGAGCCAATTGGCACCAAACTTGGCCACAATAGTCCTTTGGTGGTCCCTTACAAAAAAAATGTTTTTCAGGTCTGTGCGATATCCAAGATGGCCGCCAGCTGGAAACATAGTTTTAACATTGGACCCTATAGGAAAATACATTCAAAGATCTTCTTCTCTGAAACTATTAGACCAATTGGCACCAAACTTGGCCAAAATAGTCCTTTGATGGTCCCTTACATAAAAAACGTTTTTCAGGTCTTTGCGATATCCAAGATGGCCACCAGCGGGAAACATAGTTTTAACATTGGACCCTATGGGAAAACACATTCAAAGTCCTTCTTCTCTGAAACTACTGAGCCAATTGGCACCAAACTTGGCCACAATAGTCCTTTGATGGTCCCTTACAAAAAAGGTGTTTTTCATGTCTGTGCGATATCCAAGATGGCCGCCAGTGGGAAACATAGTATTAACATTGGACCCGATGGGGAAACACATTTAAAGATCTTCTTCTCTGCAACTACTGAGCCAATTGGCACCAAACTTGGCCACAATAGTCCTTTGGTGGTCCCTTACAAAAAGTGTATTTTTCAGGTCTGCTCGATATCCAAGATGTCCCCCAGCGGAAAACATAGTTTTAACATTGGATGGTATTGGAAAACACATGCAAAGATCTTCTTCTCTGAAACCACTGAGCCAATTGGCACCAAACTTGTCCACAATAGTCCTTTGGTGGTCCCTTACAAAAAAAGTGTTTTTCAGGTCTGTGCGATATCCATGATTGCCGCCAGCGGGAAACATAATTTTAACATTGGACCCTATGGGAAAACACATTCGAAGATCTTCTTCTCTGAAACTATTAAGCCAATTGGCACCAAACTTGGCCAAAATAGTCCTTTGATGGTCCCTTACAAAAAAGGTGTTTTTTAGGTCAGTGCGATATCCAAGATGGCCGCCAGCGGGAAACATAGTTTAATATTGGACCCTATGGGAAAACACAATCAAAGATCTTCTTCTCTCAAACTACTTAGCCAATTGGCACCAAACTTGGCCACAATAGTCTTTATGTGGACCCCTGAAAAGATTTTTTTTTAGGTTCCCACTTTATCCAAGATGGCTGCCAGCAGGGAACATAGTTTAACATTGGACCAGTTTAACATTGGAACCCATGAGGAACACTTAAAGCGGTCTTGGGCATATTGGAACTTTTAATTATATACATGTATATTGGCTCTTTAACATAAAATGTCTATTTTAATCAAGGACCAGGTGAGCGATATAGGCTCTTGAGAGCCTCTTGTTTAATATGCTGCGCTTTTGCATGTAATCAAGGTTTAATGACTTCGCGAAAAGGGGCATAACTAATTGAATAAACAAAGAATATTTCTATGCGGATGGTAGTATATTCTAGAAATAATACAATAAGGAATAAAATCAACACCGATGATAGTGCAAAATGCAATAATACCTAAGTTGCATAATAATGAATTAATGCTGTACACGTATTTCAAGAAGTTACCTCTCATCAGCACTAGTAGAATCAAATAATATGGACAGCCATAATCCAAAAGTGGTTCATAAAGAATTACTCATTACTAGAAATAGGAGGCCAAATCCAGTGCCAAGGACATCTACCGAGTGCCATACACGAAATGAAGCCTCAGTATTTTAAGCGGTTAGAAAGACAAGGAAATATACTACAAGAAAATGTCAGACACAATGGGATATATTTCAATCATCTCAGACTTGGTCAGCTTCGTCCGGATCCATGACTCGAAATCTTACCTGTGGTGTCTAATATTTTAGCACCTTGCACTTCCACTTTAACAGGCTGGCTCGCTCGCTCAATATGTAATTGAAATAGAAAACTTGTATCTGTCTTAATATCTATCACATTTAGTTTGGCAAGCTCGCCAAGTTCGCTCAACTCTGCCTGGTATGACATGGAAAAAAACCCGATACCTTACTTATCTATCACATTGATTTGGCAAGCTCGCTCAACTCTGCCTGGTATGATATGAAAAAATAAACACCCATATTTTTCTTACCTATCACATTTAGTTTGGCAAGATCGCTCAACTCTGCCTAGTATGATATGAAAAATAAACACGCATATTTTACTTACCTATAACATTAAGTTTGGCAAGCTCGCCCAACTCTGCCTAGTATGATATGAAAAATAAACACCCATATTTTACTTACTATGTAGGTTCGCTCCACTCTATCCATTATGAAATACAAACAAAATACTCATCCCTTAATTACCTATAGCATATAGTTTGGCAGGCTCGCTTCTATCTGTCAAATATATAATGAAACGGAACACAAATATCTCACTTACCTTTTGCATTTAGTTTTACACTCTGTCCAGTATGTTTCGAAAACAAACTCTTCTATCACATTTACCTATATCATTAAGTCTGGAATACTGGCTCCACTCTGTCTACTATGTTTCGGAAACAAACTCTTCTATCACATTTACCTATAACATTAAGTCTGGAATTCTCGCTCCACTCTGTCCCCTATGTTTCCGAAACAACACTCTTCTATGACACTTACCTTTAACATTAAGTGTGGAATACTCGCTCCACTCTGTCCACTATGTTTCGGAAACAAAACTCTTCTATCACATGTACCTATAACATTAAGTCTGGAATACTCGCTCCATTCTGCCCAATATGTTTCAGAAACAGCACATCTGTATTCTCCCTCATTCTGCTGTTTTAAATTGTATATTATTAAAGAAGGCTGTCTGTACCAATCTTTATAGATATAAATCTTTGCGAGTAGTCACAGATTTCCTTTCCAGTTTCTCGCATATCATAGAACGCAATTTCGAATACGGAAGGTTATTTGGAGTTGATACGATGCACTGGAAGCTTGCTGCATTGCCTTCTCAAACATTCTGGACCTTTTCTTTGATTTCAATTTTCAGAGCTACAAATACAAGGACTAACAACTGTAACATAATTCTACAAAAGTACAGAAATACCTACGTTGCATAATGAACAGTAAATTCTGTTTTGCTGTAAACGCATCTCAAGAATTAAAAAAAAAGAAAAGAAAAAAATCCAACACTGGTGAGTGTGTAAAATCGAGGAATCTGGGACGTTTCGATAAAAAATTTCAACTTGAAATAACAATTTAAATAACAATTACATTGTGCATAAAGAAAACAACCATAACTTTATTTTATATTTTATTTTGAGTCCATTTTATTTCATTTGAATTTTGTTCTCATTTCCATTCGACAGCTTTTCTATACAAAATGTCGATGATCTAGGATAATCACTACCTTTATCTTTATCTTATATTTTTATTTCATATTTTATGTTTGATCTAATATGCGTAGAGATTTTTACGTTTAAGCTCAATTCTTTTGATTTGATCTGCACTGAAGAGACATAGTTTGTCGAAATGTGAATATGCGGAAACTGAATTCACAATTATTTCGGTATTTTTTTTCTACCAGATATTTTACTCGTTTGGATGTTTATACGAAATTCATTTTTACCTCGCAGAACTCTTATTTTAAACTTATCATGTTTTGCTGATTCCACTAAGGACAGGCGACCATTCAGCTGTTATTTGAGATTACAAAAGTTTGCAACTTGCCGAATGTTTCGTTTCTTTCACAACAATATATTAACATTTGATTTAAAAAAATCTTGAATAACGTAGGGAGCCACCATAACATATGGCGCCAGCATATAGTCATTATTCTGTTATTTTATCAATGAAATGTGATTTTTAATAATGCCATTTTCAGAAGAAAAGAAATGTATACTGATCTTTATCTTTATTGTTCATCATTGCATTACACATTTAGACCATAATATTTTACGAAAGGATATGGGGTAAATGAACATGAGACCATAACACATATGTTAACATAAGTCTTAAATGAGGGTAGTAAAATTACCGAACAGATATTTGTCAAAAACAAGTGCAAACACTGGAAAAAATTGTCCGTCTCAATTGTCCTGAATTTGTAAAGGCATTTCAAAAGAAATGGTGGGTTTAACAGGTTTTTACCCATTCCATTGCAGTAGTGTCCAGTGGCAATTCAAAAGCAATTGCTATTGAAAGGCCAAGATCGTAGACAGTTGAAAGCAATGATCATCCAACTACTAGGTTAAAAGAATCGTGAATCAAAGTTCAAATCATAGTTTTTTTTTTTTCCACAGAAACTAATATATATACAACAGAACTTTTTAATGATAGTACATGTATGAGACGGAATGTTTTGAAACCTTGAATAATAAGTGGGGCGCGGAGATAACTATGTCTGGTGAGAACGTCTGTAAAATTTGTGCTATATCTCGCAAAATTAATCAACTGTGAAACATTCACTCCGTGAGCAGGAGAAGCTGGAATATTATTGTCCTTGTTAGGGAAATTGTTAATTACGAGATTACATTTATCCCCTTTGTCGTAAATTATTAAACTCGATTTCAATAAATACATATAAAAAATAAAAGCACAAATAAAAGTAAATAGTTACACTGATGCAAAAGAACTACAAAGGTCCTTTATGAATCCATCAGAACATAAATAGCCAAGTTGCATATACCATACCGTAATTTTAATTTCTGTGCCCTTGTTTAAATGAGTTCAATCTCATCAGCAAAATTACGGAAGACAATTTTTTTTTATTTTATGGCTAGCAATTTATTAACGAGTCTTTGTCTTGCGACACAAACACACACACTATTGAAAATTTCTACTTATAGCCTTCAAGATATAGCGTTGAAGTAATGAAGCGGGTTGGATAGAGTGAAATGTATAGGGACTTTATAATACTAGCATTTGATGTGTAATGATTTTTCAATAAATGTTTGAGCAATAGCAAAACCTTTTTTTCTTTTTTCATATTACTTTTATGCAGATTTCAACGCACATTTGTGTATAAAGAGTGCTTGGTTTCAGTAGATGAAATTCAATGAGGCTCAAACCGGTGCTTGGGACCGTCTTCAACTTACTATGAGGTATAAGCAAAGTTCATCGTTGAATGCCTCATGATGACCAACAATAGAAACGTTGTTCCATTGCTTGCTTTTACGATTTATTTGTAGATTCTCTGTCTAATGTGCATTTTCTCCATATCCTTTCATAGTTTATGACATTGGAGTGAGAACACGCCCGACTAATTTCGCATACTCAAACATCGGTATTCTATGTTTCCTTGCGCTTTGCAGCTTTTATAATATAAAAGCGTATAGTAGCGGATATATAAACTGATACATAAATACAAATATAACTAAGATACATAATAAACAGTAAATTTTGTTAGGCTCTACATGTTTTGTAATGAGTAACCTATCCTCAGCACCATTAGAGTCAAATATTATTGAAAGCAATTATCAGAATTCTATTACCATAGGCAGAAAGTAACATTCCTCAAGTAACAAACATCTGTAAGTGTCCATACTTGTGACATGAATCTGTTTAATTTCTAGCAATTAAATCTTAAATGAAATTATCTTGACTCATATATTTAGATTTTGTGAATAGTATTGTCATGAATTTCATTTTATCACATTTTCATGACTATCTTTTCTTAAATCTGTAACAAAAAATTGATAGAATATGAGCAAGAAACAAAATTATTGATCCTGATTGAGACACGACATCTCTAGATTTTAGTCTATATCAAATACAAATCAAATAAAAGAAAGTGACAATAAAAGTCCGAAACGATCAAAGGAAGAGACCAGTAAGGAAAATCCGTATAACATTCGACTAAATCAGGGAAACACAATCCAACACAGAACATTTTTGGCAAGCCGTCATATTCCCGACTTGGAACGGGCATTTTATAAATAAAATGGTGGGTTAAACCAGGTTTAATGATGCATCAACCTCCCGCTTATATGACGACTAAAAGGTAACGAAGTTATAAAATTTTGATTTCTACAGATTTCGACAATATATGTCTTTTTAGTGCAGACCATTCGAAATTTGTCGAAATACTATTTTATTTATAAAATATTTAAAAGCTGATCTATACGAGCCTGGAAATGACGGCAAAATTATCTAAAGTCAAATTGTTATACTAGGAAAACACTCCATATATTTATACTGTTTGTGATAAGATAATAAAGAATAATGCAACTATCGAAATATCAGGGATTTTAGGCAGTACCGAAGCACTGTACTCTTGTGTAAATATATAATGAAGATTTATGCAATTTGCGAAATATCAGGGATTTTAGGCTGTATCGAAGTTCTGTGCCGTTTTGTAACAAGATAATAAAGAATAATGCCATTTTCGAAATATCAGGGATTCTAGGAAAGAAGAATCAAATCTAAGAAAAATAAAGACAGAAATAGAAAATAAATTAGAGATTGGATCTAATGGAAAACTTAAGTTCTTACGCAACCAGTTACTGAACTGGTATATCTGATTAATGCTGGGATGAAACATTTTGGAACATCTGGACTATTTTCTTATTTAATTGATTGCTTTCATCACCATTCATTTGATTTAATAGACTCTTTCTTACGAATAATATCAACATTTTAGAATTGATCTGTTTCACTATGAACATGAATTCCATTTAGAGCAGCAGCCTAGAGTCTAAAATTTCAAATTTTTAAAGGTAAAATATGGTGCAATGTTTATAATCTAAGGTCATAGGTCAGATTTTCATAATTTACTTTTTTGTATATTTCAAACGTTTCAAAGCATATCTCAAATATTCAAAATATTCTCAAATGATTGCTTTTATTATCATTGAGTTTGTCTCTCAGGTGTTTAATGATAGAAATAAAATCAAGAACCTTTGCAATATGAATTACGTCCTTTTCTAAAATGAAGAAAATGTTCACTTTTATTGATTTCAAAGCACAATTCATTGCCAAAAATAAGTAATATAACACACAAAATTAATTTACATTCATTTCATGAGTATTTATAAATTTTTTGATGACCTGAAATTTCATTACTGACATTTGTGACAAAAATATAGTCCTATGAAAATACCTTGTTAAAACAACCAATGAGAGTCATTTTTTTAAAAACCATTATATCACAAACTTTGTAAATAAATAATTTAAAAGTGACATCAATAACTAAAAACATATTCACAGAAAGAATTGTCAGCAATTTGAAACTAGAAATAATGTTAGCATAGCTCACCTAAATGATAAACCGCCCCACATGGGATACATGAAAAACAAAGTCATTGTTTTGATATGTTAAACCCCCCAAAATGGTAAAATCAAAATCTAAACTAGAATATGCACGAAGGAAAGGTTCACTAAGAGTTTTATTAAATCCATCGATTCGTAGGGGTTGCGGATAGTATACCCCCTTCAAATAATACATGGGTAAGTTTATGTTTGGCAATGGGACACCTCAAAAATTGAATAATCGAAGTGTAAAAAAGAAAGTGCACTATGTCATCATGTGATGGAAATTCTCTGAAAGTTTCATCAAATTCTCTTCATTTCTTCAATTGTGGAAAGCTTACCGATACTCCTTATGACAAAGAATGGCAAAGTCGATGTATGGCTATGGGAAACCCTTAGAGTTGGTAAAATCAAAAACTAAAACAAAATGTGAACTATGGCATCATGCAATTAAAATTCTCTGAAAGTTTCATTATATTCCATTTATTTGTTTAGGAGGGGTCGCAGAAAGAATACCAGTACCCCCTCAAAACATGGTAAAGTGCATGATTGGCTATGGGAAACCCCCAAAAATGGTCAGATCAAAATCTGATAAAAAAGGTGCAGTGTGGCATCTTGTGATAAAGACTCTTTAAACGATTCATCAAATTCCAATTACTGGTTTTGGAGGAGTTTTGCAATGGAATGGGTAAAAACCTGTTAAACCTACCATGTATCCCCTAATGACAAATGCATGTATGGTTATTTGAACCCTATAAATTTTTTCGACAAATATGTAAGGCTTGCAACTTGTGTTTGAATTACTAACCTTTAACTAGAAATAGTGTTAAGTTGTACAAAATGGATTTGTTCCTGAATACGACCTTTTGTTTAAGACACCATTTTTCCCAGAAGGATGATACATTCATCGAAGCAAATGTTTGTAAAATCCTGTAATGAAAACTTCATGAGAACGTATCCAGGTTATTGATGAATTGTGGGTAACAACGAATAATAACAAATCCTGGGTACGAAATGAATATAAGTATGCTACGTTTCGATATATCTTTCCATTGCAAATAAAATAATACATTGTTTGAAACATTTGACGAAGAGGAACTGCTCCAGTGATTACTTGATTAAATTTCCAAGTTTAAATGATGAAAAAATTCCAGAAAGAGATAATTCAGAGTTCTCTGTAAATACGCACATCTTAGCGTTATTTCCTCAATAGCTATACAGTCTCATGGAATTCTGTTGTTTTAATTGCAGGAACATGACTGTTGAACGGGTCAAGACATTATATTTTCTTAGCTTTTTGCCTGGAGTGTAACAACTAAAAATAGTAATGGTGCATTACACGATACCCTGCCACGTTTCACAAAATTTATAAGTTAAAAGCGACATAACTCCAGAACTATGTGTTCCGCTGAACAAAAATTATACTTGGCCTGTGATTTGTGGTAAACAATTTACATACCGAGTTTGAAGACCTTGTGTTATTTCGTCCAGAAGTTATCAGTCGGAAACCCTAAAATTCGCAAAATTTCAAAATTTCAAGGGGCATAACTCCAGAACACCTTGGACCTCTGAACCCAAGATTGAACTTGACCTGGGTTTTGTGGTACTTGCATACCAAGTTTAAGACCTTGTGTTATTTCGTCACAAGTTATCAGTCGGACATTTTCGGGAGAACGGACAGACGGACAGACGGACGGACAGACAAACAGACAGACAATCAGACAGACGGACGGACGAACACTCGACTGAGGGTATCACATAATACCTCGTCACTATGTGTTCAAAACAAAGTAATAATGACTGATCTGAATTGGTCTCGCTAAATGTTGAAAATGAAATCTATCTCTTTGTATATGATATGGACAACGAAATATAGAAATTGCAGTACTCTGAGACTCCCGATTTCCACCTTTTCAAAAAGCATCATTCAGGTTTGACTTATTTACTTTTAACTAGAAATAGTGTTAAGTTGTACAAAATGGATTTGTTCTTGAATACGACCTTTTGTTTAAGACACCATTTTTCCAAGAAGGATGATACATTCATCGAAGCAAAAAAATGTTTGTAAAATCCTGTCATGAAAACTTCACGAGAACGCATGCAGGTTATTGATGAATTGTAGGTAACAACGGATAATAAGAAATCCTGGGTAAGAAATGATTATAAGTATGCTACGTTTCTATATATTGTCCCGTTTATATGACGACTAACTATAGCTTCTGTGTGCCCAAACTACAGCCAAGTTAGAATTATTGTCTAAAGAGAAAATATGTCATTTTACTCTTCTCTACCATAAGCTTGTCATACCTTATTTTCAAAATCGAGCAACGCATGTAAGAGGAATTGCAGGTAATGTATTCCTCGCCGTAAAACTGACAAATATACAAATGGGCAGGCATGCCAAAGCAACGACGGATGATATTATCGATATTCATATATAAATCCATTCATATCAAAAAAGGAACAAAAGGAAAACAAAAAAGAAAAAAAAAGAAAAAAAAAAGAAAAAGAAAAGAAAAAACTTGTGTTTTCAGTAAACAATAATTGATTTCATAACAAATCCATTTTTCACAGGTTTAAGTTGCATCTGGTTGAAATTTGAGGAGGGGAAATACGCAATGAGGAGACTAACAATAAAAGTGTTGTGTACTTGCTTTGTTACACACTGAATTTACGTTGTTTCATGTACATTTACTCCATATCTAAATAACGCTTTTATCATTTTTTTTCATCTAGAGGTTTCCATGCTGCTTCCAATAATATTAGTAAACTTTGTACAACCATTAGCACAGCTTTGAGCGGAATTCATTTCTGGATGTCGGACAATACTACTTCTTTGTTTAACTTGCCTCATGAATATGATGTGTGATCGTCCACAAAGATAAAATCAACTGACAAAGTGCCATAATTTGCCCGTAAAATTTCAACAGATGGCAATACAACATATATACAACCACAGGGCACACATCAAATCAATTGCAAGAAAACTTGCAATAATAAATAACAAAATACCGAAATAACTGTGAATTAAGTTTCTGCATATGTGCAGAAATGAGTTGCATTTCGACCACTTATGTTTCTTCGGTGCAGATCAAATCAAAACATTTGGAAATCCATAAACCGAAACAATAAAATAATGAAATGTTGGCATTATAAACAGATATTCCAGATTTCACTTTCAAATTACAATAATTTACAAAATGCCAAAATTTGAAACAACGGCAGTAGAATATCGAGGGAGCAAGGGAGTAGTATTTATAAAAATCGAAGTCCGAAAGTAAGTGAGAACCGAACCGTCAATCCAAAAGCGAACAATCCAAAGACAATGGCAACACAAAAATAAAAAAAGGGGGAACAGAGAAACAACATGGGTAAAGCACAGAAAAGAAAAATGAAGACACACACACAAAGATGAACAACACGGACCCAATAAAAAACCATGGGTGAGATCAGGTGCAACGGTAGAGTTAGCATCTCCTACTTCTTATATGACATCCGTCTTGTTGAACATATCAAATCCGGTATTAAAGTCAAATCCGGTAGAGGAAACAACAATTAAGCTTTAAAGGGAAAGATCTGTTGTCATCTGGGAAACAGATATCCCATAGCGGTCCACAAGATGGTGATGTCGACCGTAAAACTTCTAGAGGGGTGACTTCAAGTTTTGGGTAAAATACCCTTGTTGAAGTAGCCTATTTGTGAGCAACCGGGCTCTATCAAGGAAGTCACTGTATCGAACACAGGCTCTTAAATAGCGAATGAGCTGAGAGATGTAAACTCCATATGCCGGCGCTGTTGGGATGTTGCTACAAAGAAAAGGGAAGTTTACTATTGGAAAGGTGAAGTCATCGCGTTTGTCGTACAGTTTAGCTTAAAGTCTACCTCTGTTGTCAATTTCAATTGTTGTCTTTCCGGAGACATAGCAAAAAAGAGAACACAGAAAACTACGACGCTACATAGCTCACAGCACAGAAATAGAAAAAAAACACAACATTAAAAACCAAGGTACTCACAGTGTCAACTTCCATCAGGTGCTCCGAAAGTGTAAGCATGTCCTACTCTGTTAGAAGCATCCTTCACATTGTGAGTGAGTCAATCAAGGGAAAAGAAAATCGTATAGTAAAATCCAGGAAGACGTGAATCTAGCTGAATATGGCCGCTTTCATTTGGGACACTGACTCGTCATATGAAATTAAAGTATGATAATTTATCCATATGAACAATTCTCTCAAAAGGAAATATATTCTAACCTAAATATAGAAATAGCATACAAGGTAACTTAATTGAATTTTATGGTTATATTTCAGCTTAAACAACAGTCAAGGAAGCAGAATATTTCAGTTTAATGAGTGGACATAAGTGCATACTATCGCAATTGTCATCTGTATTCGGATATCCAGTTTTCCTAGCCTGAAAAAAGGAAAGATATAATATACTTAACTAGAAAGTTAGATGATATCCTTAAACATTAGTCAGTACTTCTGTGCTGACCCGAAAAAGATTTTATCTGGAAAATCGCAATATAAAAATTCTAGAAAACTTTTTTTTTTACTTTCAATTTTATTTAAATGCTTATTTTATTAGCGCTCTATCAGATATTACAAATTTTGCCTTATTTTATCAAAATATTTTTATTTTATTCGCACTGAAGAGACATAATTTGTGGAAATGGCGAAATGCAGATTTATTCTTTCTGCTTTTTTTGTTATCTTTTACCACTGGATCGATGCCTCTGCTGGTGGACTGTTCGTCTTCAGGGCTATTCACCAAGTAGTTAGTACTTCGGTGCTTACCAGAAAACAGATTTTATTAGAAACTTGCAATGTTTGAATTTAGAAAATTTTTGCTTAAATGTAATGAGTATCTCCAACTTGCATTGTGCTTAGCAGGTTCGTGGCTTTCCATTTAGGTCTTTTTAATTCGGGGACACAGAAAACAATGACGTTAGATAGATATAAAGCATAGGAATAAAATTAACAACATTCAAAATCAAGGCACTCACAGTGTGAACTTCCGTGAAACTGAGAGTGACATCAGGTGCTCCGAAAAGGTAAGCATCCTGCTCTGTTAACAAAGAGAAAAAAAATGTACAAATATTCCTTTGAATATAACAGTTATTTTTTCTTATTTTGCGAATCTGTACATTAATCATGTGAAATTTACGATTCCAAAAAGATTTCAGCTGAATCGACTTTATTCGAAATACAACTTTCTTTTTTAACATAAATCACTTATTACCTTCCCGACTAAACACACTTAAATCAGCCCAGATATTTTTGTGATGCAATTCTTAAAACTCTCCTTTAAGAATTGTTTTTTATTCAAGAAAACATAAATTGTAAATTTTTTCTCCAAATACTTACGACGATATTTAAGTCATATATATCAACATTAAATATTCAATTTTTTATCATAATTTTCATTTACAGTTGAATAAATTTGATAGAATTTAGAAAAAAGTACAATAATATTTAAATTACCTCTAACTTCTAATTTTATTGGTTCAGTCCATGATAATTTTAGAATGTCCTTGTTGTAAGCAACACATACGTAGTTTCCAGCATCACTGAGTGTTACATTGTATATGAAAAGGGATGGTTCGCTGACTGAGGCTCCCGTATATCTAGCAGAGTTACTGTAGGAAGTGATATATGTTTCGATCCCTGTGCTGTTCCTATACCAATACAAGAAGTCCACTGTTGAATTTGGTGTTATAGTGCAAACTAATTGGACGGTGCTACCAGTGGAAACATTGTAGGTCTTTTGGTTTGCTCTTACCACTGAATCTAAAGAACAAAAACAGACACATTTTTCCTACCTTAAAATACAAAATATAATATATACATCATCTTCATTCGGTACTGATCTCACTGACTGCACATATATCTAAATACAATATATATCGTCTTTATTCAGTACCTTTTTTCTCATTTTGACCCCGGCACCTTGATTGATTCCAGCTTATCAGTGTATTTAGCTACCAGGAGTGCCCACTTGTGCCATTCAGCAATAACTGAAAAGGCCTGCCCGCGAAATTATAGAAAAATGTTGTGGGAAACACCATGCTTCATGCAGTATAAAAACCCCTTCTTTATACAATAGTAAAACATAGGGCTCATGTTAGGGATCGTTTAATGTATAAAAGGCAAACTATCATGCTCCCTACCCAATGCTTCCATTTTCCAGTGGCAATAATACCGGGACGCCCTATTATTTCGATGTGGAGTTCCTACAGAAAAAACAAGTCGACAACTGGACTACTTTCTGATACCTCTAGTACGAATGCAAGACACACGAGTATGAAATATTGACCACTTTACGCACTACTTTGACATACGAATATGCATATGAAAAATATTTTGTTTCGTCCAGTTTACTTGTTTACGATATTGAAAACAAACTTTTTTTTCGATTACCTCACTTTCACACATTTCCCTTTTAATTATGTTTAAAATGGTGCAAGTGGGAGTTGACTCTGCAATAAATCTGAAAGACCAATAATTGCTCTAAAATTACTTAAACTATGCTATATACTGAATGAAGATAATTCTGTCTTAAAACAACTTACATTAGTCAACAGATTTTATTGTTGCTTTTGTTAATATATGAAATCTTTTTTTTTGGTGTCAGGATACTATGATTGACAGCATATAACATTGAATATAGCCGTTCTTGCCGTTAACTGTATCATAAGATTTTATGGATTTTTGATAAACGAAAAATTAAATACTAAAGTTACTGTGAATTTAGTTTCTGAATATGCGCGTTTCGACAACGTATGTCTCTGCCGTGCCGATTAAATCAAAACATTTTGAAATCCATAAGCAGAAATATGTGCGAAATTTGATAGAAAACAAATTACCAATAAGGTCTATATAATAAAGTCATCATCAGCTTAAGACACAGCTGCGGAACCGTACCTCCATAGGTCCTTTTATCTTTTTTCTGATTTAGCGGACCATAGAGCTACGGATTTCACACTATTAAAAACGCGATTTTGCGACATGAATTGTGTCGCTTTTTTCTGGGAGTTTTTTTGACAACCGAACACCAAGCGGGGGCAGTCTCATATATGTATTTCGTTTGTTTAAATGATTATCCGGAACCTTCTATATTTATTTACCAATAAATATTCATTTCCTGCTCATTGTCATAACAAACGTCATCATTGGTGTCATACCGCCTTCGGCCATCGTATTGACATCAATCTCATTGGGAACAAATGTTTTCAGGAGGCCTGACTAAATGCCAAATCGTATCCGGAATAGATATCCTCAAGTAAATAATTTGTCAATTTCTGGCTTGAATATCAATTTTTCTCCCTTCTGCAAAGCCTTTTCAATGCAAATAGTTAATTCCTCTTCATTAAATAATATTCCTTTTGAATTTTGAGATATTCATTCCGGATATGATTTGGCATTTATTGCCGCCTCTCCATTGTCACGTGACTGCGATTTTCAAAATGGCCATATATGTAAGCGGGGTTACATTTCTATTCGGAAAATTTCCTTTATAAATAGAAAAATATGTATCACCTTACGTTATTAAATGTAAGTATTAGCAAATTGTTTGAAGAAACGAAATGAACACACTTTGGAACGCCTACTTAGCGCCCAGTTGTCAAAAACTTCCAAAAACGTGCGACATAATTCATGTCGCAAAATCTACTAATAACAGAGCTATGCAACGACAAGTGTTAAAACTTTCGTAATGTTTTTAACCCTACCTCTGGATTTCGCTAGTCACGGTACCAAAAAAAAATCAAAATGTTTAAACCTAGCGTAAATTCCCCCTCAAATTGTCGAACGTCCATGAATATTCTAATACAAAATAAGTATCAACTATCATTGACGAAATCGTTATCCTGTTTTTCAATATTATAATCCTATCCTTCAAACTGGAATGTGTCTTGTTATGATAACTACATACTGAAGTCATTGTTAATTTGTTTTCTGCCTATGCGCATTGCAACAACTTATGTCTCATCAAAACAGATAAAGCAAAAACATTTGGAAGTCCAAAAACCGAAAACGTGTAAAAGCTAATAGAGAAAAAAATAACCAAAAGGGTCTAAATAGAAAAGTCAAAATTTAGGTAAGGACAGAGCTATGCATGAGGGAGATATTCCTTAGTTTTAAACAAAATTTTGTTACATTTGGATATTGCAAGTTTCGATATAAAACATGGAATCTTATGGTTATGCCTGCATGATTATATTCAATAGGGGTCCTTGACAACTTATTCTTAAGTTTTTTTCGCTAATTGTCGATTGCACATGAACTATTTTTTAAACAAACATACCTGTAAACTCGATAGGTGGAAACTGGTTAAATCCGGCTGCAATACTTACTAATTATAATAACATTACCTAATATATTAAGCTTAGCAGGCTCACTCGATCTATTTCCATATTTCTGTGAAGCAACACAGTAGTAATGACCAGTGTCATTGTGTGTTAAATTGTTTATTGTAAGTGAAGGTGTCGTTACTGTACTTCCGGTGTATTTCTTAGCAGAGGCGTCAATATATCCACCAATTTTCAACCAATTTATGTCTGTCAATCCCTTTTTATGTGATACGGAACATTCCAATTCAACTGAAGTACCAACATATGCAAAATATTCTTGTTTCGATATTTTGACTTTTGGTGGATCTAAATAAAGAATAAATTTAGCGTAGTAATATTTGTTTTGATCATAAGGGATCATGAGAGGGCGCGACTATTTAGTGTAGATGCTTAGTCAGATAGAATTAGATATTTCAACTATAGGGATTACCAAAAAGAAAACACATATGGAAGATATTTGGTTTTTTTTTTTTCTTTTTTAAATAGGTACACCAACAAAAAGAAAATTTATTAAAGAAAGTAATCGTTGCATTTAGGTGCTAAATCGGCCCACTGATTTGACAAATAGAGATTGAGTAAGAACATAATTTCCTTGATACTTTTTAACCATGTGTGAATTTAATTCAAAACATTTCTTCTGTCTACTGAAACAACGGCAGTAGAATACCGAAGGAACGAAGGGGTGAAATTCACAAAAATCGAATGGTGAATAAAAGGATATGGAGTAAATGCACATGAGACAAAGTCTCTACAAATACATGGTAAAAACAAGCAAAGGAACAACGCTTTTATTGCTGTTCTTCATCTTGAAGTCACCATGAGGCCTTCAACAATGAGGTTTGCTCATACCTCATAGTAAGTTCAAGACGGCCCCTAGCACCGGTTTAAGCGGAATTCTTTGCTAATTGTCGAGCAACGCTACATCCATGTCTTTCTTGGTCATGGGTGCGGAATTGTCAACAAACATCAATTAAATTGGCAAAGTGCTCTTACAATCACTGTCATCCTTTGCCCGACAAAAGCACTAGTGTCTTAAGCTAGTGGACAACTACAACATATAGACAAACACAGGGCACTTATCAAGTCGAATGTAAGAAAACTTTGCGTTATAAAAAAGTGAGATGTGGGCACTTAAAACAGGTGGTCTAGATTACATTTCGAAAATTACAAAAATAATTGCCAAAATTTGAAAGTATCAATAGTATATCCATATGAGAAATTCTCTCACGCACAAGTCCAAAGACAGGGCAAACACGAGAACAAAGAAAACAATGACCATAGACGCAAAACAATAACATAGACAGATACAAAGCACAGAAACAGAAATTACAACATTCAGAACAAAGGCACTCACAGTGTTAACTCCAGTGAAACTGAGAGTGACATCAGGTGCTCCGGAAGGGTAAGCATGTCCTGCTCTGTTAACAGCACCCGTCACACTGTGAGTGATTCAATACGGAAAATTGTCAAAGTCGGTAGTCAAATCCGGGGAGACGTAAATCTAGCTGAAAATGTCCACTTTTGTTTGGGATATTGACACGTCATATCTTTCAATGATGCTATGGTGACGGCCATATAATTTCTTATAAGCAGCTTTCGGGACAGTGTTGTCGCTCTGTTCAAAAAATCACTGTACAAACTACATGCTCGACAGTAACGGATCAATTGTCAAATGTACACTCCATAGGCTGGAGAGGTAGGTATATTCTGCTAAGAAAGGGAAAGTTCACAATGGGAGAAATTAAAATCATCACATAGCTTAGATTTCAAACGTCCATCTTCGTTAATATACAATAAAGATAAGAAATAAGCTTCTTTGTAACACCCCTCGTTATAACAATTAACATTGACCCTATAGAAAAATTATCGACATGGGATATATTCAAACTGAGTTTAAATCCTGTCTTGCATTTGGAACCAAGCTTTTAATTATACATGAAATTAGTAATTCCTTAAAGATTATGCATAAATAATGATAAGCTGGTTCCGCGTACGATGCATATAAAAAATTGAAAACAAAATGTAACTTTAAAGTGCAATTCAGTGTGTTTATAATGTTTTATTTTGTGATCTGCCTTGTTTATCAGAGATTCATTGATTTATATATGCAAATAATATCTTCATACACATCAAATTTCTCAGTAATTTTTTTGGCTAGTATTTTAGAACTTGTATGAGCTTTTTTCTAACCTTGCAATTTGACAAATCAGCTGAGCACGATCTGGTTTAGTAATTAGATGATTGTTTATTTTGTAAATTTTTTCTTTGCTTGTTTTTATTCTGTGTAATGCTATATTTTTATGTATTTAAAGCAATAAAATAAAAGCTGTGATATAATAAAATGTTTTTTTTGAAAAGAATCATGTGCATATGTAAAAATATATTCCGAAGAAATTTGATCACTTATTTTCTACTAAGTTTTTTAACCTGCTGATTTCCTATATTACCTCTGTTATATTTTCGACTTTGCTACTGTCTTTAGCAGATTTGGTCTAACTAGAAAAGGTTTTCCCTCTCGATATGTGACCGGAGCGCCTATAACTTTCCTATCCAGCTAACATTAGGACAGAGAAGATGTCCAATATATGTATGTAACAATCACCTACCAGAGTTAGAATATAATAGATACATGTACAAATAAAGGGACATGGAGTAAATGTACATGGGACAATATTCCTATAAATACATGTTTAGGCAAATGGAACAACGCTTTCATATGTTGTTCTTCATCTTGAAGTGACTATGAGGCCTTCAACAAAGTGCAAACTCACATGTATCTTGTGTTTTACTTGCATTTGTTTACTGCTATGCTGTTCTTTTGAAGCTTCATATGAAGTAAGGAAAGGTCTCAAAATGGAAATATCATGATCGTCTTTATTTGAGATTATGTTTAAATTGATTCCAGGAAAATTCAAAAATGATCCTGCGATAATGATGTATTTGTGTTCGACAGGGAATTCTATAATTGTTCTAAGTTGATTCTCTTCATTGAGTAAAACTGAATCGCATGATTTCCTCATTGAAAGCAGAAGAGAACTCAAAGTTCTAAATTGTCAAATGCCTTTTTAAGATCATCTGGTATGTGTGCAGGAGGCTTAGTACATTGTGGGTTCATGATCACGCCATGCTCAAAACTTGGAGTTGAAATTTGTTGAATGCTGTGTTTGCATAATTATATTTTGATAATGAGTAATTCTTTTCTGACTACTTTTGGACCTTGACTTCCCATATCATTTGATTCTTATGCTGCTGATGAGAAGTTACTCCTTGAAACACGTGTACAGCATAACGAAATTTACTTTTTATTCTGCAAACTTGGTATTTTAGTATTTTGTAATTTATAATAAAACTTCTAACTATTTCAATTAAGCCAAAAAGTATATAATATTCATATTGCAAAAATCGATGTCCATATCCAGGCCAAATTTCGAAAATAATGAAAAAAAAAACATCTTAAAGGAAAACTAATACTGAACCCAATCAAGCATTTAAGTGGAGAAAAATTATATTATTTAGGCTCTCTAAGTCAGACATGATTTTTTGTTTCAAATCTATAGTATTTGAAAATATGCATAAGTATATGAGATTATGTCGGATGAACATAAGTCATACTTATATCCAGAAATATCAGAAAATCGAATGGCGAATTAATAATTTACCTCGAAAAACGAAGTTTTAGTATAGACTTTTTCACACACATATTTGTAAAACTAAAATTTTCTATAGAAAAAAAATGATTTGTATATATAGCCGAATTATATCATGGATAGAATAGTACTATATGCACATTATAATAAGCTCAAAATGATGTTCATTGTTGTTTTTGCAACGTGCCAATCTTTTATTTTTATCATACTCTATTTATTCTTTTAAAAAGAGTCCTAGTAGAATCACGTGATCACGTGACTTGCACATTCGCGATTTGATACTTTACTGTACAGTTTTAGAACACACACATTATATTGTAGGTTACATTGGAACATATTATATCAAGATTCCATTATATTCATATATTAATTATATATGATCGAGGTTTCAGCAGTTGCAGTTACAATCTCTTGAAGAAAAAAAAATATTCATAGTGAATATCTATTTTGCTTATAAAACGTTATTGCGATGTAGTGATCAAGCATTAAGGGCATACAACACAGTTACAGGGGAGATAAAAACGTTGTTATGTGGAGTGGTAACGTTTTCCCGATTTTCGTGACGTCGCTCAAAACATAATGGTGAATTCGCGAGAAAAGGACAGTACTATAGTTTTAAACGTAACCCATTCCATTGTATTCATCATTGCGAAATGCAGTCTCCAGGATCTTACTCAACACATCTGTTATATCAATTTACAACGTAAAAATTTTAACATCGCTTTATTATTGTATTCACAAAATAGGTCTTGAATTTTACATCTATAAAATGTTATATCCGTATCACAGGGGCTAGGCTCGTTAGATGTTCAAATAATACTATATTTATAGTATTATTTTAACATTTAATGAGCCTAGTCCCTGTGATCAATATATGGTGGAGCGGGAGGGGGTGCGTAAAACGTGCAACCGTGAATGATCGGCTGTGTATTTGAACAAGTCGCACAACAGCTATATACTGTAGACGTTGTGTTGTGAAGGATTGATTGATTGAATATTGTTTAACGTCTACTCAGCAATATTTCAGCTATATCAAGACGAGAACAAGTTTGTTGATAAATAATCACTTTGGGGTATGGAAATGGCCATGGGACGGGAAATTCTGACTGCCACTGGAAAAGTAGGGTGAAATCGTCAAGGGCGGGGAATTTAGCCTTGTAGCCGATCACCTACGGACCACCCCAAAAAGAGCTTACTACAAGGGTTCTTTAACGTGCAGGAAGCGTGGCATTTCTTCCAACACGTGGACCTGAGTTTACATCCCATCCGAAAGATGGGTTGTGTATTTATTAATCCCGCACAACCACGGAATGGGTCCAATTTCTATATCCCGGGACCCTCGGGGTCAGCCTCCGTTTAGGAGGGGTCACACCCCGCAAGCCGGAGATACTGGGTCCTATTTCTATATCCCGGGGTTCCCTCGGGGTCCTCTGTTAGGATGGCTCATACTCCAAGCTCAGAGGATGCTGCGGGCCTATTCTTCAGCCGGGACCGCGCACGGCGGGTGTTGTGAAGGTGTAGCGACTAAGTTACTACTATACCAAGTGAATACAGGATTCATTTGGTTTGATTTACGAGACATCTTACATGTTAAATAGTTGGTAAAATGCCCGATCTCTCTTCTGTACCTTCTAGGATAAAATGAATATTGTTTTCATTTTTAAAAAAAAATTGTCCTTTAATTACGATAATTCAAGATCTAAGATCTAAATTTTCCGTGCTGTTATGATTGAATCAAATCACTAAACACGACATTCTTCTGTTTACTGTTACTTGCATGTTTTTGGTCGTTTGTTTTTTCGACATTCAACTGAATTTACGTAAGCGGACATAACATCGTCGTATGTATGGGTCACACGAAGATGAACCACTCTTTCAAATATACATTTTTCGTCTTGCACCATGTGAGACCATTATTGGAATTGACCCGAAAAAAATGTATCGTGCGACAACCAGTTTCAAACAAATATTTGGGACATTAATATGCGACACTCTACCACCTGATGATCTTAATGCAAATAGAACGAAGAAAAATCGGCGGGTAATGATGAATGACGTTATACCGAGAGAAATACAACGCAACGTCATTTACCGCCGAAATATTATTTTTTGGTAAATTTTTGACAGTTTTTCTCGAATATCTTGAAAACTAGCACATGGACCCCCTATTTTCTAATTAGTTTTCAGAAGAAGGCCATCAAGAGAACCATTTGCCAAAATTATGAAGAAAAATTAATAGTCATTTTTTTTTAATATCTCGATTTCAATCCAGGTATATAGCTATAATTTAGCATTACATATACAAAAATACCAAATAAGAGATATATCGGATGTTGTAATTATATTTTGTCATAATTTCAGTTAAAGGCAATTAAATGAGCATTACAGATAAAAAGAAAACAACTAAAATAGCCCAAGTACTTCCAAAATCACAAGCATTTAAAAGTTCCCATAAAAACGCAAATTATTGGGTTTTGCCCTAAAATTAGCCATTTTCAACGTTAAATATCTCAAAAAGTAAGTCATGAAGGTATGTTTTTCTTTTTGCATTTGGGATCATCATATCAAAATTTATGTTATAGTGGATTTTCGTGAAAAAATCAATATGGGATCTGCCCTTAAAAAGACACATTTCACAGGCTATTGGATGTTAAAAAATTATGCACTCAATTCTCAAAATCAAAATTTGCCCCTAAGATTACGAAAGAAAAAAGGCTACTTCATTTAATTACAAATATTTTTATTGAAATATTACAATGTTTATATTAATGAAAATGTCGTCATGGAAACACTTGTTCAAATGAGGTCTTACGCTTACGTAGGGAACCACATTAAAGTAAAATTCATATTAATGTAAAGATATGCAAATTTTAATGGAGGCTATGGAACAGAACCACTAAAAAGAAATCGACAGGGAAAAAAGGAGCAGGTGCAAAGCAACCAGAAAACTTGCCACCTGTAATTGTTCTTACTTGTTACAGGCATGAAAAAAGACTGGTTTTATGGCATGCCAACTCCCCCCCCCCCCCCCACCTTTTCCATTGCGGAAATTTCAGGTAACAACTCAACAACACGTGCCATCAAAGAAACGTTTATTCCAGCATTCAGTAGAAAAAAGACAACCTCAAATGCTTTCTCAAGGGACTGACCCCTCAATAATCGCACGAGATGGAATCCCTCGAAGCCTTGATTAACAAGGCTGACACGGCTACAAACCGTGTCTAAAGATATAGTCCACACAACTGATGCTACCTCTCCGCAAACAAAGAAATTGTGAAAAATACACATCGTGACAAGAAGTCGGAATTTCACTGTCTATGCCGCCGAAGTTTACAATTGCCCTTTTGTCTCAGATTTTAGTATCTTAGCACATAACTGAGACGACCACTTTCGTCAAATTCGATGTACCTCCTAACATACGTAATTTAGTTCTCACAGTCTCTGTTGTCTCCTCTATCGAATTCTAGAGAATATATATATTGGATCCATTTAGCAAAAAAATCGTTATTATTGGAAAAAACATTATCAATGTATCTTAAAGTGAGACCGAGGGATCTAGCATCTTTAATTCTGTAAGCTTTAACGAGTTAATGAAAAAGCTCAGTCTCACAACAGTTCAAGAACAATTTCGCCTGCAGAGAAGCACAACTCGCGCCCACCGGCATACCAATCCACTGCCGGCTTACCCTAAATGTGAAGAATACATCAGCAAGATGAAAACCAAGCGCACTTTATACCTGTCCCGTGGTACACTTCTCTCTTCAACCGACCCCCAAATTGTGGACCCACACCCAAATACAACAAAGCCCTCCGAATCGCAAAAGGCGGGGATTCTTGCGAGGGAATGACACCTCCGATTTGCGACTTCTCTCTTCCATAAAGAACAGCTACATAAAGTGTGGAAGATTATATGCTCTGACAATGTCTGAGAATATCCAACGAGACGCAAGATTCTCCAATAAATTTTTCGAATCTTCAAGTATCTAAACGTATCCCAAGTCACTCTGGGCATGGATAGTCTCATAACATGTTCGATGAAACGTCCCTGAATGCCGACATATCCCAATAATATGATTTGATTAATTTGGGTATTCAATGAAGAAAAAGGTAAATTGAATTCGTCAGAATCTCATATAACGTTGGCTTACCTATAACATATAGTTTGGCAGGCACACTCGTCTCTGTCCAATATGAAGTGGAAACAGAACACGTATAACTCCCTTCATCTTGATGTTGTACTTAACGTATTCTGTATATAGCTCTCTTGACCAATTCTTTTGAAGTTACTTTCATTCGATACAAAGTCGCTGTAAAAGGTGTCGGTGGATTCTTTGTACGTCTCTCCCAATTTACAGATCCCAGTTTGGAAAAAGGTTCATTAGTTGGAGTTGTGACAATGCAATGAAAGCTAACAGTATTGCCAGTCCAAACATTTTGTACCTTCTCCTGCAGCTCAATTTTAAGAGCTAAAAATACAAATACAAATGTACTTTATTATATATTTACAAAAACTTTAACTTAACTATTCTGGGAATATTCTTTTTGTTTGAATCCAAAGAAACAGAATTGTTAATTTGGTGAAGCTTCTATACAAAATCATTTAAAAAATGTAATATATAAGTAAATAAAATCAAGCGCCTCTGAAAAGGGCAAATCAAGACAGTTTTTGTAGAGACATTGTCTAATGTGGATTTTCTCCATATGCTTTCAATGTTAATATAAGACAGACGTTTTTTTTTCTCTTCTGTAGTGTGAAGGCCGCAAAAAGATTCCCCCATGCGGGAGATGTGATTTCTTTTTCTCTTATGATGCACGCTCATTATGTATTCCTTGCACGAATAGTTATTTATGGCTCACAACGAGACGTAGAAGCTGGAGTTAGATATGAACTTGTTGTGTCGCTTTTACGAAATTTTCATTAGTCGAGCGCCAAAAATAAGACATCATGCGTGGTGTTCTATCACTTTTGCGACGTTTCTATTGGACCACTGCGAAATCTCGCTGGGCGAGATTACCGTTACCTAGCAACGATGTTGTTACTTGAAAGAAAACAGCGATGTCACAAGCAACATACAAAGGAAAATCATAAGAGAAATATAGTTTTAACAACTCGGAAGAAATGTATATCGCTGGATATCAACTCTCGTTATGTAATTTAAATATAAGAAACTCGCCAAAGGCTCATCTATTATATTTACATAACTCTAGTTGATATCAATCGATATAAAATTATCGGTATGAAAACTATAACTATATTACCATTTAGTAATACTGTACTTGTTCTTGAAAGAATATATCATATGGATAAACTACAAATGTATTTTAGTTTCATATTTTGGCATGTATTCATTATTTTTTTTTTTGTAATTTCCTACATTTAGTATGCCCAGCTGTTTAAGTGCCCAGATCTCACTATTTCAAAAAGCCAATTTTTTCTGACAACCGACTTGATGCGCGCCCTGTGTTTGTCTATATTTTGTATATGTCCAATAGCTTAGGACACTACAGAATTTCTCGGTCAACGTATGACAGTGATTGTAAGAGCACTTTGCCAGTTATTAAGAATCTAACACCAGGTAACACAAGAAAAGCTCAGACACCCAAGGGTAGGATTTCCAGTCTCGGAGTCCGAGATGATTGAAATCTTACCAGAGGGTGTCTGAGATTCTCCTGTGTCGCATTTCCAGCTTGATTTTATTTCTCACTGTATTCACCCTAAATTATACTAGAATCCATACAAAAGTATCGCCCCTTTTTCGTCTGTTTACACAAGGAGTTATGTCCCTTTTTGTAACGTCATAAAATCAGAAATGTATACCTGAGCGCGCCATATTTAAAAAAAAACGATTTTTCTTGTATTTTTCTGTAAAATGCTACTTTAAATGATATAACAATTTTTTAATATATAGATTTTATATACTTCTGATCACTAATGATTTTTTCTCTTACACGGTTAGGTGTGCGAGACAAGGAAATCTCACAAATCCAAGGGCAAGATTAAGGTTGTCTTTGAAGAGGCTTCGCCGAGTCAGAGACCACCTAATCTTGCCCGGGGATGTGTGAGATTTACCTCGTCTCACACACATACCTGTGTTTGATTTCTTTTTTTTTCAGACTGCCAACAAGAACGGGCAGGTGCTCATTTTGACATTGGACATCATTTTTCGTACTATCAAGCATTACGTTGGATTTCTGTTATCACTAAAGAATTCAAAGCATAATACATTACACAATTATTTACCTGGCTTACTCTGGCTTTTGTTTACTTATACACTGTAATCATTGATTTGAAATTTGATCTACCTCACTTTTGTATACTTATGGGAGTTAAGTCCCCTTTTTATGATGCATATATATATATAAGATTCGAGTGTGGGATTTTTTAATATTGTGTATTACGTTATTTTCAGAATTATCTGGCACATATAATAGGTATCAAGAGCTATATAATTAAAGACAGTTTTATAAGTTGACGTTGTTAGAAAATGTGCTTATCTCAAAAGAGAAAAAAAAGAAGACAATTTCAATTTGAATGTCAAGCGGACACAAAAACCGCGGGGAAAAGATCGTGTAAGTGTTCTCACACAGGAGGGTGGGTGAGACGGAAAATGGATGTGTGAGACGGAAAAATCTCATTCAGACAATGGCTACATAGAAAGCACTACAGGTAGGGTGAGAAAAGGAAATCTCACACCGCTAAAAATAGGAACTGGTGCGTCTCAAAAGTGAGAACATTTTATCTTTGTTGACAATTAGGCTCCATTGACTGAATTGCCTTATTATGATTGGTGTAGACTTGAATTGTATGATGATCGCAATTTCAAATATATAGTACAGATGTATGTACCAAAAAACATACAATTTAAAGAAATAAAAACATATAAAACATGAACTACATTGTAGTAAAACAAAACAGTTGCAAATTCGAGGTCTTACAGTGCTTGTACAGTAAAACATAACCAATCACACCATTGTACCATACACCATACACCATACACCATGCACCATTACACCATACACCATGAACCATTACACCCTTTACCATACACCATCACACCATACACCATTACACCATATACCTTACACCATACACCATGCACCATACACCATACACCATGTACCATACACCATGCACCATACACCATGCACCATACACTATACACCTTTACACTATATACACGATGTCTAATACAATTGTATTTGCATTTCAGTTTATATTTTTAGTGACCGGTGCATACAACAAATGAATTTTATCCGTTTTCGCACTGGGAATAATATTAGTCCCAGTTTTGCAGGACAAAATGAAGATTTTCAATAAAAATTTGTCGAGATCTCATTTTTCAGTCCCAACTCTAGAATACTTTCCACGAAACTTGTTATTTACAATCGTGTAAATAAAAAAGCCGCCCCGGGATAAAAAAGGTGATACAATATTTCATCTGCCGTATTTTTTTTCACGTGTTGATTTTTCTCGTTTTTAAAATGGTAATTTTTCCCTCATCTAATATTATTAAGTATTCCTTCTATCGAGCGTACATTAAGGGTTATCATCGTAAAGCGTCCATTACCTTTTTTCGTGCTCCAAATACGATCTTATTTCACGTGCAATGTACATTGTACACAAGAATTTCGATATTTCTTCTGTCAAACAGAATCTATTTCTATATCCCTATTGTTGCATATTTTCAGTAAATGTTTCAATTTGAGTACTAGATGGCATTTACATCATTTCCCATCCTATCCAAATGCGAACTGTTGCATATTTTCGGTAAATTTATACTAAATTTAAACACTAGATGACATTTACACCATATCGCATACTATCGATATCCCTATTGTTGCATATTTTCTGTAAATTTGTACCAAATTTGAGTATTAGATGGCATTTACACCATATCGCATACTATCCATATCCCTAATGTTGGATGTGTTCAGAATATTTGCACCAATTTTGAGTACTAGATGACATTTACACTATATCGGTACTATCGATATCCCTATTGTTGCATGTTTTCAGTATATTTGTACAAAAGTTGAGTACTAGATGGCATTTACATGATATCGCTTAATATCGATATCCCTATTGTTGCAAATTTTTAGTATATTTGCATCAAATTTGAGTACTAGATGCAATTTACACAATATCGCATACTATGTATATCCCTATTTTTGCATGTTTTCAGTAAATTTATGCCAAATTTAAGTATTAGATGGCATATACACCATATCCCATACTATCCATATCCCTATTGTTGCACGTTTTCAGTATATTTGTACCAAATTTGAGTACTAGATGACATGTACATCATATCGCATACTGTCGTTATTCCTAATGTTGCGTGTTGTCAGTTAATTTGTGCCAAATGAGTACTAGATGACATTTACATTATATCGCATTCTATCTATATCCCTATTGTTGCATATTTTCAGTAAATTTGCACCAAATTTTAGTATTAGATGGCATTTACACCATATCGCATACTATCAATATCCCTATTGTTGCATCTTTTCAGTATATTTCTACCAAATTTGAGTACTAGATGACATGTACATCATATCGCATACTATCGATATCACTATTGTTGCATGTTTTCAGTAAATTTGTACCAAATTTGAGTACCAGATGACATTTACTTCCTATCGCATACTTTTGATCTCCCGATTGTTGCATGTTTTCAGTATATTTGTACCAAATTTGAGTATTATATGGCAATTACTTCATATCGCATACTATCGATATCTCTATTGTTGCATATTTTCAGTAAATTTGTACCAAATTTGAGTACTAGATGACATTTACATCATATCACATACTATCTAAATCCCTATTGTTGCATATTTTCAGGAAATTTGTACCAAATTTGAGTACAAGATGACATTTACATCATATTGCATACTATTTATATCCCTATTTTTGCATGTTTTCAGTATATTTGCACCAAATTTGAGTATTAGATGGCATTTGCCATTTACACCATATTGCATACTATCAATACATTTTGTATCGCAGTTGTTGCATATTTCCAGTAAATTTGTACCAAATTTGAGTACTAGATGGCATTTACACCATATTACATACTATTGATATCCCTATTGTTGCATGTTTTCAGTAAATTTGTACCAAATTTGAGTACTAGATGACATTTACACCATATCGCATACTATCGATATCCCTATTGTTGCATATTTTCAGTAAATTTGTACCAAATTTGAGTAGTAGATGGTATTTACACCATATCGCATACTATCGATACCCCTATTGTTGCATATTTTCAGTAAATTTGTACCAAATTTGAGTACTTGATGGCATGTACATCATATGGCATACTATTGATATCCCTATTGATGCATGTTTTCAGTATATTTGCACCAAATTTGAGTACTAGATGGCATTTACAACATATCACATACTATCAATATCCCTATTGTTGCATATTTTCAGTAAATTTGTACCAAATTTGAGTACTAGATTGCATTTACACCATATCACATTCTATCAATATCCCTATTGATGCATGTTTTAAGTATATTTGTTCAAAATTTGAGAACTAGATGGCATTTACATCATATCGCATAATATCGATATCCCTATTGTTTTATATTCTCAGTTTATTTGCATAAAATTTGAGTACTAGATGGCATTTACATAATATGGCATATTATATCTATATCCCTATTGTTGCATGTTTTCAGTATATTTGCACCAAATTTGGGTACTAGATGGCATTTACAGCATATTGCATACTATCGATATCCCTATTGTTGCATATTTTCAGTCAATTTGTGCCAAATTTGAGTACTAGATGGTATTTACATCATATCGCAATCTATCGAGATCCCTATTGTTGCATGTTTTCAGTATATTTCTACCAAATTTGAGTACTACATGGCATTTACTTCATATCGCATACTATAGATATCCCTATTGTTGCATATTTTCAGTAAATTTGTACCAAATTTGAGTACTAGATGGCATTTACACCATATCACATACTATTGATATCCCTATTGTTGCATATTTACAGTAAATTTGTACCAAATTTGAGTACTAGATGACATTTACACCATATCACATACTACCAATATCCCTAATTTTGGATATCCCTATTGTTGTATATTTTTGGTAAATTTGTACCAAATTTGAGTATTAGATGGCATTTACACCATATTGCATACTATCAATATCCCTAATTTTGGATGTGTTCAGAATATTTGCACCATTTTTCAGTCCTAGATGGCATTTACACTATATCGGTACTATCTATATCCCTATTGTTGCATGTTTTCAGTATATTTGTACAAAATTTGAGTACTAGATGGCATTTACATGATATCACATAATATCAATATCCCTATTGTTGCAAATTTTTAGTATATTTGCATCAACTTTGAGTACTAGATGGCATTTACACAATATCACATACTATGTATATCCCTATTTTTGCATGTTTTTAGTAATTTTATGCCAAATTTGAGTATACGATGGCATATACACCATATCCCATACTATCGATATCCCTATTGTTGCATGTTTTCAGTATATTTGTACCAAATTTGAGTACTAGATGACATGTACATCATATCGCATACTATGGTTATTCCTAATGTTGTGTGATGTCAGTAAATTTGTGCAAAATGAGTACTAGATGACATTTACATTATATCGCATACTATCTATATCCCTATTGTTGCATATTTTCAGCAAATTTGTACCAAATTTGAGTACTAGATGACATTTACATCATATCGCATACTATCTAAATCCCTATTTTTGCATATTTTCAGTAAATTTGTACCAAATACGAGTTCTAGATGGCATTTACACCATATCACATACTATCGATATCCCTTTTGTTGCATATTTTCAGTAAACTTGTACCAACTTTGAGTACTAGATGACATTTACATCATATCGCATACTATCTATATCCCTATTGTTGCATATTTTCAGTAAATTTGTACCAAATTTGAGTACTAGATGGCATTTACACCATATCGCATACTATTGATATCCCTATTGTTGCATGTTTTCAGTATATTTGTGCCAAATTTAAGTATTAGATGGCATTTACACCATATCGCATACTATTGATATCCCTATTGTTGGATGTTTTCAGTATATTTGTACCAAATTTGAGTACTATATGGCATTTACTTCATATTGCTTACTATCGGTATCCCTATTGTTGGATGTTTTCAGTAAATTTGTACCAAATTTGAGTACTAGATGGCATTGACTTCATATTGCAAACTATCCTTATCCTATTGTTCCATTTTTTCAGTATATTTGTACCAAATTTGAGTACTAGATGGCATTTACTTCCTATCGCATACTATCGATATCCCTATTGTTGTATGTTTTCAGTATATTTGCACCAAATTTGAGTACTAGATGGCATTTACTTCATATCGCATACTATCAATATCCCTAATGTTGTATATTTTCAGTAAATTTGTTCCAAATTTGAGTACTAAATGGCATTTACACCATATCACATAGTATCGATATCCCTATTGTTGCATATTTTCAGTAAATTTGTACTAAATTTGAGTACTAAATGGCATATACATCATATCGCATACTATCTATATCCGTATTGTAGCATGTTTTCAGTATATTTGCACCAAATTTGAGTACTAGATGGCATTTAAAGCATGTAGCATGCTATCAATATCCCTTTTGTTGCATATTTCCAGTAAATTTGTGCCAAATTTAGGTATTAGATGGCATTTACACCATATCGCATACTATTGATATCCCTATTGTTGCATGTTTTCAGTATATTTGTAGCAAATTTGAGTACTATATGGCATTTACTTCATATCGCATACTATCGATATCAATATTTTTGCATCTTTACAGTAAATTTGTACCAAATTTGAGTATTAGATGGCATTTACACTATATTACATACTATCAATATCCCTATTGTTGCATGTTTTCAGTATATTCTGCACCAAATTTGAGTACTGGATGGCATTTACACCATATTGCATACTTTTGATAGCCTTATTGTTGAATCTTTTCAGGAAATTTGTACCAAAATAGAGTCACAGCAGCTAGCTAGATAGCATTGTGACAAAATGGCATATACTATGAATACACCATATGTTGCATGGTTTAGACAAATGTGGGTCTAAATTTGAGTTTTAGTTGACATTTATAGCAAATCATACTAAATATGAGAGTTTGTTAGTATATAAATTTCTTGCGTGTTTAAGGGAACATTATACAAAATCAAAATATCCTTAAGCGTACTGTGAGTATTAGGACATTAATACGTCATAATATTTTCTCGTAAGTTTTCGGGATTTTAAAATTGTTAAAAAAATATTACTTTTCTCAAGTTTTTGCAAAATTTATTGAAAATATGTGTCATGAACAATGGCTATCTTCAAGAACATAATTTCCATCGGCTTTCGGCGGAAAATTCATAAATACGTTAAAATACAAATTAAAAAAGAATATGTTTTTGCGGTTTTATATACGCATCTTCGGTTTTATTTTAAAAAAATAAAAAGATAAGCGCTTTTTGTCACTACATGTTTTGGGCATTTTTTGTTGTTTTTTTTCCGTAGAAATTATTATTTATATTATTTATGGTTGTAGAAAATAGCCAACTGCTGGCGTATAAAAAGCACGATTAATTTTCTTTATCGTTGCTTTATAAGGTTAAGATATTTTTAAAAATGTATTTAATATCAATTAAAATTAACTTCGATTGCGTCAGTCCCGAGTCGGCATTCAGTTCATTGTCTCTCGTTCACATCGTGGCGCTCGATCGTGTATGGTGTATGGTCCACAGTTACCGAGTACGGAGTATGGGTTATATTAAGGTGTATGGTCAATAGTGTATGGTGTATGGTTCATAGTGCATGGTGTATGGTTCATAGTGTATGGTGTATGGTTCACGTTGCAACACCATACACCATTACAGCATACACCATGAACCATTGAACCATACACCATGCACCATTGAACCATACACCATTACACTATACACCATACACCATAAAATGGTTATGTTTTACCCTACAAGTACTGTAATAGCTAAGAGAAAAAGCATTTGCATGAAAGCATACAGTAATTGTTATCTCACAAGCAAGAATAATGCAATCTCGTATAATTTTGATTTGATGGCTAAGTCTTATTCAGTGGAGAAAATCCATGTTAACGGTCAGAACCTGTTTTGAAGGTTTGCATTAGATTGGACATAATAGATCCTTGATTGTAAAGGTTAGATTTTATAGTTCCAAATATACGTTTTCCGGCACTGCTAACTCAACGCCAGAATAAACAACTAGCGCAAGCAAAATCTATTAATCAACACCTTAAAACTAAAAATGCAGCTCGGTTTTCTTATATTTTTCTTTCCGCTGAAAGCATGAGGTACGGTTTTATAAACAGAAACTAAATTATATTACCAAAGGCAGAGAGTAACATTCCACACAGAAGTAAACAACGGTGAGTATCCATATTTATATCTTAAATGTATTTCTTCAAAGTAAATCTTCGATAAACTTATCTTGACTTTATATTCTTCAATTTTGTGAAAAATATTGTCACGAATCACATTTATAAATCATTTATCAAATTTTTATGACTTTATCATTTAACATCTTAAACGATAATGCAAAATGAGCATATTCCATCTAGAGTATGGGTCGTGATGAAATAAATCTTTTTTACAACCAAAGACACCTACTGCTGTGTGTTATCAGATACAAATAAAATACTAAGTATCAAATATGCAGTAAACTTGATTTCTTCAGAATTCGACAACTTCAGTCTCCTGAGGGCAGATCATTACATTTTTTTTTGAAATAAAATGTCAGACATAAAAATAAGATTAAAAGCTGGTCTACTAGCCTAAAAAATACGCTAGATTTATCTAAGTCAAGATTTTAATACGGGCGATTTACTCCACAAATTCACACTTTTTCGTAATTTTAAATACTTTAAGGTAATACAATTTTCAAAATGGCGGGGACTTAGGGCAGTACCGAAGCACTTTACAAAAGTGGAAATAAAGGAAACTAATACCAAAGTTGCATTTCACTTAATTTTTAAAAGCGGGTATTTCGACAGCTTATATCTTTTCAGTGTAGATAATAGAAAACAACAGACAGTAATATGTTTTTAATCTGATAAAGAACAAATAATCTTTAAACCAAAAATGAATTATTTTTTTGGATTCAACAGCATGTTCAACTAAATAACAATAGTTAAGGTTAAAGACTTTTCGAAAGTCAACGAATATTATTGCAGGTGACAACTTGTTAATCTGATCCGTAACTCGGGATTTCTATTATAACTAGATATAAGAGAATATTGTTAATATCGCAAAATATGTTACAGATAATGAAAAATCATAAAGATCTATAATTACAGTATTAAACTTGATTTTGAATTGGGCCTAAATAAAAAATCTTAATTTAAGAGACTTGAATAAATTCACACATTTGGATATATATATATATATATATATATATATATGTGTGTGTGTGTGTGTGTAACGCACGTATCTATTCATTCAACTAAGTACCCGAGTTTTAGGGCTATCATTCTCGCACGCAGAATTTTTAAGATTTGTTGGTACCAATAGTGTGGAAATACACAAAGTATTCTGTTGATTGGTTGTCATTGATAAATTGTTAAGCAATATTTATTTAGTAAGTGAAATAAAGAATAAATTTAAGCATAACTTTAATTTTGTACACATAAGTAAAATATGAAAATATACTACTCAACAAAAGAAACGATACACAGATTTTATCTAGAAAGATATTTTACTTTTTAGCGTCGTCCGTGCGAGACCTTCAAGGTAGTCAAGTTAAACACCTTCCAATCAGTCACTGTTTAGCAGAAAACAATAACTCGTAGACAAAATGTATTTTAGCACTTATACCCAAAAATGTCTCTTACAATTTCTGAACCATATCTGCTCACGGTCAAGGTCATTTTCCGGAATTTCTGTTTCAGAGCTAAATAGTGAGTATTTTTCCATTTTACCTTTACCAAAGCATCACATTTTCGAACCGACTGACTTCAAACCTCTGTTGCTATGTCGACCATAAATTAATCAGGCCTATTTTCGATTTTCAACTATCGTTCTTCGAAGTGTAAAACGCGTGTTATGCGATCTTGACGTTGCGACGCCACTCGAGACCTGCTGACACGTGATTTATCATTTGATTAGCATGTTTGCTTTAGATTAAACAATAGTCTTTAGTTTGTTCTTCTTTTCACGTAGCAATGAAATGAGAAGGAAAAAATTACGATCGACGATCTGACCGCACTAATTCACTGCCAACGTTGATTTTGAATTGAACGGGGCATCGAAATCAGACATTGTTTTCCACTTTTTAAGATGGCAAATTGTAAACCTGATGAAGTGCTCTAATTATTGACATCAAACAAATTGAATCATCGGTCAGCTAACGACAAACTCGATCATTTGTTTAAAAAATTTCCATTCCGGATTTTCATCGTATCTGTTTCGAAATTGATTTGAAAATAGAAAAAACAAATGTGTTTTGGTGTTGAATACATTTATACACTAAAATGAAAACTTCTAATTGCGAAAAACAAAAATATTTACAAAATTTACTGTGTATCGTTTCTTTTGTTGAGTAGTATATTAAGTTCCAACTTTCGTGCAAATTAAAAAAAAACTGATTCCAATATTTTTAAGATATTTTCATTTCAATTTTTTTTAACATGAGCTTATATCTTTAGGAAATTCCTCTAAATGGTCGGTTGTGGTACGATGATAATTTCCAAATAAAAGGTATTGGAAACAGTGTAATAGGCAAGCGGCGAAGATGTCATTTTATATATTTCAAATGACATAAAAGCCTCATGTAATTTTATTGGCTCATATGAAAGGTTGAAATGTAAGCTAACAGAAAGTTGTGTCGTAAACATTGAAAACTGGTCCAGACAGTACGAAAATATTGGGTCAAAAGCGTCACTTTGCAGAACTCCAATTTGGAGCAAGTCAAAGTAAATGAGTCAAAGTCGTTCTAAATTTAATAAAAAGTCATTGAAAACGTTGTAATGCTTTAAAATAAAGGTTACTTTGTAAAATTCAATGACTAGATATAGACATTTGGTAACAAAAATGGCACCATGTGCATCGTTTTTAGAATAATCGCAAAAAAAAGTTATTTGTAAAGGTGTAGTAATTTTCAAGAAATTTTGTAGCTTTTTGGCTAAGTATGTGATCAAAACAATCATGAAAACAGTGCTATTATTACGTATATGTTTTTGTTGCATAAACTATCCACATAAAATTCCAATATCGGCGCCAACCCTGACAACTGTCATTTGCTATTTTTTTCAAAATTATTGACAAGTAGCTAGTTTTGTTACTAATGCATTTTAAGTTGTCAAATCCATTTGTTTCAAGAAGAAATGTTATGAAAATGGAGAAAAATTTTCATACTTAGATATCTAAAGTTCCAGGGAGATAAATTTATGTCAAATGGAAAAATCGAACATAAATAGATGAAAATTTCTGAGTTGAAAATAGCATGTAAAAGGATAGTAAAGACTTAATTTGCAAACAAAATATGAAGACAAATAACATTTAACAAGGAAATCTCCAAATTCTTTTGAAAAACGCAATGAAATGAAACACTATTTAAAAATATGATGATATTGTGAAAGTCTAGAATTGTTTAAGGTAAAAATCCGACTTTAATGTAACACTGGGCATATGAGCTATACAGTGGAATGGTGAATTTAAATGTTAAATTTTTTAAAATATCTAAAAGGTAAAAACTTAACAATAGAGACGACATTTAAAGGGTAAAAGCTAAGGAAAAAGATAATACACATGTGCTTATCTTAGCGATCTTTTTTCTTAATTCTAAGCTATGAAGCACAACAGAAATGTGGATTCAGACTGGATCGGTTGGGAATATAAACGAAAATCGTCGTTTTTTTCAGTACACTCGATTGTGAATGCCATTGGGCCATTGGATTCAGAATTTCCTCTTTTTTCACATACACTTACTGGAAGTGACTCCACGTGTGCATTTTTTTATCAGGGAAAAAAGTCCCTTTTTAAGCTTGTCAAATGTCAATCAAGTCGCTTCCAAGATTTTGTTTCTATAGCAGAAAATGACGTTGGCAGTGTCATTGATGCATCAAGGAAGTTTATTTCTTCATTGCATGACACAAGGGGCAGATTCAAGAAGTTGCACAACAGTCTCAACCAGTAAAAAGAAAATAGTACAAGTAAAGACAAAAGTCTTATAAAACTGCCTTCATGCGAAGCATCTTTTAGAGAGCATATCTTACGAGTTATTAGGCAAAGCAGGGTCTTGGCTTTGTCATTTGTAGCAAAGCCAAACACCGGAGAACCAAGTGATTCTGTTTGGAATTTTGAGGACAACAAATTAGAGCATGTGCTATTCAAATGACAAATTGCGTTCGACTTTCTCCAAGACATGATTTGCTCATATAAGCGAAATCGAACATATTTATCTGCATGCGTGTGCAAATACTAGGGTCCGTATTTTAAAGACTAATGTGCAAGTCAGGGTATTTAATCTTGTAACAATACAAAAACTGTTTGCTCTTTTCCTGAAACCAATGATATACCACTTTTGGGATGCAAATATACAAGTGTATCATTGGAATAATAATCTTTTGAGTGGAAGTCAGGCAAATTGAATGGTCTTTACCTGTACGTCTCAGTAATATCTAAAATTCTTTTAAACAATTTGGGCGTTTCATGTCTGCATGTCTTTTACATTTTATATGTTGTTTTAGATTTTACCTTTCAGATATTTTACCTTTTATTTGTCATATGTTAAAATTGAACTTTTGCAATGCTTTACTCCGCAACAACAAATGTTGTGGCTTATAGTTTTCGGTCTGTTCGTTCGTTTGTCCGCACGTCGCAACTTAGTTTAACATCATATTTTAGGTTACTTCTCAGAAACTACAAGTTTTATCTTCAAAAAATTTTATTAAATTTAATCATCCTAACGAGTACAACATTATGTAGTTTTTTTTTGCGTTTTATCGACAAGATAGAATATCAGTTGGATTTTCATATTCTTTTTAAAATTCATTGTTTAGATGTTTTACCCTGTAGATACTATTTCTATTTCTTATATTTTACCTTTTAAATGTCCTCTTTGTTCCTTATATTTTACTTTTTAAATGTCATGTCTTTTCCTTATATATGTAAAACTCAAATCTGTGTCCTGTCAGTAATCTGTGTCCGTCCGCTAATCTGTGTCCAAATTTGACGTCACAGATATCACAAAATCCGTATTACTGTCCTTTTTCCCAGCTAATATGTGTCCTTTCACTCCGCAAATCTGTTTCCTTTTCAAAAACAAATGCACGCCATCTTTCGTCAGCCTTTGAGGCATATCGGCGTAAAATATATCCAATGTTAACAAACGGCAAATATTTTAGAGTTTCCTATTGCGTAATTTTATGTTATTTTATGTATTGAAACAAAACTGTTTTCAATGTAAGATAAAACTGATTTGAAAATCGAAGGATTATATATGTATACAGAAATATTATGGCAATGCACTCGGTAAGATTAATCAATGAAAACCTCGTAAAAATATTGCGATTTACGGGCTATTTTCATTGGATTTTCTTCAATTACCAATGAAAATTCAAATTGCAATACATTAATTTGTCATCCCACTTTCCCGTGAAATTACCTAAATTTGTTTTACCATCATATATTTATAATAAAATCACGGCACTTTCATTAGGACACGGGGGTGGGGGAAACTGGAAACACCAATTAATCCAAAAACTAGTTGCAACTAGATTCAAGCTGGCAACCTCTAGATTCGTAAGACCATCCGCTATTTATTAGAATAAGTAAGATTTATGATATTTAAATAACATTTACTTTTTATGAAGTTTTTATATTTCCTGTAGTTTAAAACTACACATAATTTTTGAGTTAGAGGGTATCCATAGAAATTTATTTGAATATTTTATATGTTACTCATATCCTTTGAAATTCATCGATAGTTTGAATTTATGTATTTATGTGACAAAAGGTACAATGTAATTCGAGTTTTCAGAAACCCACTCGCGGGATGAATGTGATGTATTTTTTTCATTGCATTTGTATGGGTTCCAGAACATTCACGGGAAGTTGATTTCCCAAATTGAAAAAAGTCCCGGTATTTCCATTGCCCTGTGAAATTTCACATGGTTTTCATTTGGTTTCCAATGGTTATAACTTTTAAAAAAAATTATAGATTATTATTTACGGAAAAGAATTGTTGATGACCGTTGAATTTAGAGAAATAGATAGCGAAACCGTTATATTTCTCTAGTGGTTTTCTTCGAGATTCTTTAGCAAATTATTTCAGTGCCTCAATTTGTTCCCTTTGAAATATTACTTTTAAACGAAAATGTGGTACCGTAAAATGGATAATTGTCAAAACAGATTAACGCTTAAAAGTTTCTTCAAATTTTCTTTCAAAGACATTTTAAAAAGGGCATAGATTTCATAGATTGATAAACACATTTAAGAAGTTTTATAGAAGATATGAACATTTGGTATCTAAGTATAATGCGACTTGGAAACAGCTTACTACTGAAGGCAATTATTACCCTCGTTTTTACGGAAATGTTGTTAAAAATGTCAAAAAATGATGAAAAAATCCAAAAAAAAACTGGGACGTAAATTACATTCTTTATGTAATAGGGATATTGACCGGATATTCTTAATGATTCCGTTAAATTGGCTTTGGGATCCAATGACCTGAAGATTTTACAATTATACTGGCCTCTCAGTGATACTGTCGATGTCTACTGAAATCCATGATGATTCTTGACCAAACCCTTCGGGCAGTTTTGAGTTTTATTATTATTCCGTAGTGGACAGTGTTTACCAGCAGACTAGGCTCCTTGAGCTAGCCGACAGTTTAGCGGCGAGCACTCTTCGACCCATCTTTCTAAATTACGTGCTGTCTATTCTTTCCTTTTCAAGATTGTGGTCTTAGAGTTAGTGGTCTACCTGTATTGGGTTTTATTTGTATATTTATTATACTATAGGGAAACGGGATTGAGAAAAGGGAGGTTTTGGTACCCATAAACCGGTTTAACCCTACCGCTGGCTGTTGCCAGTGCCGGTACCAAGTGCGGCTATTCCGAGTTCCCATCGTTATCTATGTTCGTCTTTTGTCATTTTATTGTTTTTCGTGTGCAGTTCCCTGGTTGATTGTGACATGTGATCGTAATGTTCGGCCAGTGTAAGTGTTCCCTGTTATCTTCCCTTCAATTATAGATTTGAGGTTTTTCAAACGGACACAAATTTGCGTATGGTGACGTCATAGGATATACTTTTGAAACTTGTGTATTGTGACGTAAGTATTGGACACTGATTTGTGAAAGGACATAGATTTGCGACAGGACACGGATTTGAGTCTTACATATATATAACTCTCGAGATGCCGTCTCTGGTTTGTTCACGTTTCTCCCCCTTTTTAATTTTCTAATTCACGTTTCGCCCACTTCTGTCAAACAATATGTGAGCTTGGTGTTTTTACAGCAATTAAAATGGTTTATATTAGCAGAGTATAGTGAGACCTGGATAAAGTTTAAAATAAAATATTTTTTTATGAAATCAATTCATATAAAACTGTAAAATATTTATATGTTAATTAACAACATTGTTTTCTTATTAAAGCTTTAAAATATTTCATATAATCATGTTTTTTTAATTGTATATAAATTAAAAGTATACAGTCCTTGCTTCAGTAGCCGTTACTAAAAGAGCGATTATTAAGCGATCCGTCAGCCGTCAACGATCAGTCATCGATCAGTGATCGATCAGTCAACAATCCGTCAAAGTCTGACGGATAGGAAAAGTAATTCACGTATTTGACGGATACAATACGTAAATTACGTGACTGACGGATTATTGATCGGTCCTATCCGTAAATGACTGATTGATAGCCTTACGTCATCTTTCAAGTTAATACATTTTGCGAAATGATAATTTCGTTTCATCACAAAAATGAATTTACAATTGAAATATATATAAAAAAATTATTATAACACCCTAGGTATATTTAATTCGTACGTTAAGGTTAATATTATATTTACTTGATGTTTCTGCTTGTACGTAGGAACGAATGCATTGAAATTTGGAAGCACATCTGATTTGACCAATCGTCGAAAATAGACAAATAAAAAAAAATAAAATAATTTATACAACTGGTTAAACGTTAATTGTTAGACAATAACATGAATGCAAATAAGAGCGAAACAAAAATTGAATGACAAAAAAACAAAAAACAAAACAAAACACAAATGATTTGACGCATTCATACACGAAAGACTGGGAAATCCTTCTTTTAAAACACTAAATATGCTAAAATTTATTTAAATTGTGATTCATCAGGGACTATACATTACATTGTAATGTATAGTCCCTGGATTCATGAAATAAAAAATCTTCGAAAGGAATATGATGAATAAAATTTTCAAACAATTTAAATTGTTTTGGTCATTTCTATAGACAGAGTTTAAACTGAACTCTAAAAATCTAACTTTTCAAGCCTTAATTCTGTTAAAAATCATTAAAGATGTGTTTCGCAAAAGATAAAACTCCTTCGAAAGGATATGATGAATAAAATTTTCAAAACATTTAAATTGTTTTGGTCATTTTTATAGACAGAGTTTAAACCACACTATAAAAATCTAAGACTTCAAGCCTTAAATATGTTAAAATTCATTAAAATTGTATTTCGCAAAAGATAAAACTCCTTCAAAAGGAGATGAAGAATGAAATTTTCAAAACATTAAATTGTTTTGGTTATTTTTATAGACAGAATTTAAACTGCACTCTAAAAATCTAACTTTTCAAGCCTTAAATATGTTAAAATTCATTAAATGTGTGTTTCGCAAAAGATAAAAGTCCTTCGAAAGGATATGATGAATAAAATTTTCAAAATATTTAAATTGTTTTGGTCATTGTTTAAACTACAGACTATGCATCTAACTTTTCAACCCTTAAATATGCTGAAATTTATTAAAGTTGTGTTTCGCAAAAGATAAAACTCCTTCGAAAGAATATGATGAATAAAATTTTCAAAATATTTAAATTGTTTTGGTCATTTTTATAGACAGAGTTTAAACCGCACTCTAAAAATCTAACTTTTTAAGCCTTAAATATGTTAAAATTCATTAAAATTGTGCTTCGCAAAAGGTAAAAACTCCTTCGAAAGGATGTGATGAATAAAATTTTCAAAATATTTAAGTTGTTTTGGTCATTTTTATAGACAGAGTTTAAAGCACACTTCAAAGATCTAACTTTTCATGCCTTAAATATGTTAAAATTGATTAAAGTTGTGTTTCGCAAAAGATAAAACTCCTTCAAAAGGATATGATGAAAAAAATTTTCAAAACATTTAAATTCTTTAGGTTATTTTTATAGACAGAGTTTAAACCGCACTCTAAAAATATAACTTTTCAAGCCTTAAATATGTTAAAATTCATTAAAGGTGTGTTCCGAAAAAGATAAAACTCCTTCGAAAGGATATGATGAATAAAATTTTCAAAATATTTAAATTCTTTTGGTTATTTTTATAGACAGAGTTTAAACCGCACTCTAAAAAATCTAACTTTTCAAGCCTTAGATATGTTAAATTTCATTAAAGGTGTGTTTTGCAAAAGATAAAACTCCTTCGAAAGGATATGATAAATAAAATTTTCAAAAATTTAAATTGTTTTGGTTATTTTTATAGACAGAGTTTAAACTGCACTCTAAACATCTAACTTTTCAAGCCTTAGATATGTTAAAATTCATTAAAGGTGTGTTTCGAAAAGATAAAACTCATTCGAAAGGATATGATGAATAAAATTTTCAAAATATTTAAATTGTTTTGGTCATTTTTATAGACAGAGTTTAAACCACAGACTATGCATCTAACTTTTCAACCCTCAAATATGCTGAAATTTATTAAAATTGTGATTCGCAAAATAAAAAACTCCTGCCAAAGGATTGCATGAAGTACAATTTTCAAAAAACTGAATTGTTTTGGTCATTTTCAATAATTGAGTTTAAACCGCACACCAAAAATCTTACCTTTCAACCTAAAAGAATGCTTAAATTAATTAAAATTGTGCTTCGCAAAATATAAAACTCCTTCAAAAGGATATGATAAATAAAATTTTCAAAATATTTAAATTGTTTTGGTCATTTTCATTGGCAGAGTTTAAACCGCACTCTAAAAATCTAACTTTTCAAGCCTTAAATATGTTAAAATTCATTAAAATTGTGTTTCGCAAAAGATAAAACTCCTTC